>JAACJO010000035.1:0-259818 GCA_013368445.1 Leucocoprinus leucothites
TATTTGAAGGTATCGTAGAGTTCGAAATAGAGGATTGTTCTTTCTGAGTAGTAAACTCAGGTGGTGGCAAATGCAATAATATTTCCTCTTTGGAAGTATTGGCAGGTAAAGCAAGTAATTCTTTCTCAATCAACAAAGCTTTGTCCTTGTCATTGGTCCACTGACCAGGTAGCTTTTTAGCTAAATGGGCAGTCAATGCAGAAGATCCTGGCTTTTCTGTTTGCTTGACTCTAGAAACAGGCTTTGGAGGTGTATAAGGTTTCACAAGCCCTGCCTTGGCAGAAGTCTTAGTTATTCTTTTATGGGTGGAAGTTGTTCCTTTGTTAAGGGAGCTACTTCCTAAGGTGGCTTTTTGTCTTAAGCCTTTTGGTGTTGAAGACTTCAGAGGAGGTCCCCAAGGCATTTTGTAAAATTATAAAAGAAAACAAAAAATAAAAAGAAAATCCTCAACAAATCTGAAACTTCCCTTGTGGTGGGCTCCAGATGTACTGTAGACCCTCATTGACATATGGATATAATGTCAAGTAGAGTTTTATTTTTATTTTTAAATCAATGAATTTATATAGCAGTGCTTGATTGCAGTCTGCTTTCAACTAAATATTGCAAATGGATGGTACACTACGGCAAGCTGGGGTACACAAAGCAGTTGAAGACTGCTTTAGACAAAGACTATATATGATTAGTCCAGTAAAATAGAGAAGACTTGGAGGAGACTATAGAACAAGGTGTCATACACAGAGATTGGACTCAAAGAGAAGAGAAGAGATGATATGAAAGAATATAGTTCACCTTCATTTGGTTTGGCGGGCACAGGAGCTTGAGGCAGCAGTGGACGCATGTCATGATTAGAGAAGGCAAAAGTGGCTGGGTTCTTTTTCAAGAACTCAACAAGGAACTTATACTGAGGGAAAGCACATTGCACCCATTGGGTGCAGATGGGATAGAGGGGGCAATAACACAAGATATGATGTCATGTTTCCAAGTGGTGGCCACAATGACAGGATTTAGGTTCAAGGGGAAAGAACCTTTTGCGATATGCTCCAATCGGAGCATGATTTAAAATAGCCTGAGTCATGCGAGCACATAGTGATGGTGACTTGTTGGCTAGAGGAAGCCAGGTGCCCCCTTAACATAAGTGGGGATGAGGAACTTGCGATTTTTCTTTGAAAGAAGGAAACCATTGCCAGGGTACTTCTTCTTCCAGAATGTAGACTCCCATGATTTCTGGCAGTTGTTGGTGGCTTTTTGTCACAAAAAGTCAAGAGTGGCACCTGTGTTAGAGGGAGCGTGGATGCAAGTGGATGTGATGTCATTATGGACTCTAAGATGGGGTTTCCAACACCATTTAGATGGGATGTCCCAGAAGTCAATGGAATGGGATGGTTTGGCTGCAAGCCAGTCAGATAGTAGTCGGCAGACTTGGATAGATTGTGACTGACTTGAGTGAATGGATGGGTTGACTGCCAGCTTGGCTGCTGGAAGACAGTCAGTGATGAGAATAATGTGGTCACACTGGAGGGAGATGGCCTTGGCAATGCCAATGCCAATGGAATAGAGTTCAGCGTCTGTGGAAGACACCCAGCTGCTTGCCTGTTTTGCATGGGATACTTGTCTTCCGCTGCAATATAAGTGTGCCACCAAAACTGCCTGAAGGGAACCTACAAGGGGAACAGAGGCATCAGTAACAACTGACATACAATTATGATCAGAAGAAGAAGAGGAGAAAACTGAGTCAAGAGACAATATGTGTTTATACATCTCATGCTTGTCCGAGCGATTACAAGGATGAAAATGAATAGAGTTGGAATAGATATCCATGAGATGAGACCCAGGCTTGGACTCAGGAGTGAAGGGAGAGAAAGATTCAGAAAGATGAGAAAGAGAGTTATCTACATCAATAATAGGGCCTTTGACTTTAGCTTTTTTGGCCATAGTGAGAAGGCAAAGTGATTGGGGATGGTGGGAAGAATTAAGAGAGAAATGATCAGATAAAAGAGAGCAAATCACATGATTTGAAGGTAAAGTAGAAACTTGATATAAAGAACAAATAGCTAATTTATGAAGATGAAGATGGATAGGAATAAGTCCAGCAATGCTTTCAATGCCACCAGATGGAGAAGTGCAGAAGGTGCTGGTGATCCAGAGAGCCGCGCACCTTTGCATGGAGGATAAGGATTTGAGAAGTGCCTTGTTGCGAGCACCCTCATAGTACCATAGTCAATAGCCATACGTTGCCACAGGGACAATGCATGATCTATATAGGAGATGTTTTTGGAGAGGGAGAAGTCCTTGGGTTGAGTTACCTAGCATACCCATAGCTTTCACTGTGGATAATGCTCTGGTAGAGTAATATCAAATGTGCTCTTGAAATGAGAGTCTACAGTTGACATATAAGCCGAGGTATTGCCAGAAGCATTTTGGGTGCAGGAGAGGGCCACCAATGTTGGATAGGTTGAGTGGGGGGTTAGAATTGTTGTGCTGACAAGAGAAGTGGAAGACCTCAGATTTATTGTGTTCGATGACTAGTCTGAGGTCAGTGCATATGGAGTTAATGATGGAGTATGCTGGTTTAAGGGAGGAAATAGTGTCAGTGTAATTCTTCACTTGAGATATACAAAGCCCATCATCAACAAAAGATAGAAGGGAAGAGGGGACGGATTGTAGACGAGCATGTTGGTTGAACATATACATGAGAGGTGCCAAGTAGAGTGCTGAGAGGATGGGAGATAAAGCTGAACCTTGCCCCATGCCAACATCCGCATTATGGGCATTAGACAGGAAAGTGTTCCACATGAATTGGGTGGATCGACCTATAAGGTAGTGAGAGAAAAATTTAACAAATTCTGGGGCGAACCCCTGGCATCACAGGATATCAGTAAGAATGTTGTGGTTAAGGGAGGGGAAGAATTGGGCAATGTCGAAGGCACAAACATTAGTGATTATATCTTTGGCCCATCCAGCCCGAATAACATGAGTGAGGAAAACACCTGCATCTTTGGTGGAGCATTGGATAACTCTGCCCATTTGATTTGGGTGAAGTGCTCCTGAAGAAACTGCCTCAAATTGCATGCAGCGAGCAATCATCTTTTCAATAAGTTTACCTAAAGTGTTTAGTAGAACAATGGGGCGAAATGCTTTAGGAGTATCATAGGCCGGTTTGTTTGGCTTGGGGATGATGATAGAGACCAAGTCTTTGAAATGACTCAGCCAATGAGAAAGACATATGCATGCATTAGCAATGAGTATAATGTTCTTGAGGCAGTTGTCATGGGTGACAATAGACTTTAGATGTCTCCAAGAGATGTGATCAGGTCCAGGTGCTGAGGAGTCAGCACAAGACAAAAGAGATTTGGTGAGTTCAAGAATGGAGAAGTCTGCCCAGGAACAGGGAGGGAAGGATTTCATTTCATTGACAATATGGGGGCTTACTGGTCATCCTGATGCAGAGTTGTATGATGAGTGAAGTGCATTCCACAGGTCTGGGAGGTCATTACAAGGCCGTCCTTGATATTGAATGCCTTCAATGGCAGGGAGTTTTCATTGTTTGACCCATTCCATAAGATCCCAGGGTCGTTTGTTGGTTGACACAATCTCATGAATGTGTTCATCAAAGAAAGAGTGTTTAGCAAGTCGAGTAGCTGCTCTGAACACTCGCCAGTCTTTTTGGTCCTTCATTCTTCTGTAAGTAAGTAAAGTCTCAGAGCAGTGGGGAGACCACCGTTCCTTTGATCGGTTAGTGATCCATACAGTTTTAGAGTTCGTGTTCCATGACTCAGAGAAGATGCGAGAAATGGAGTCAGAGATATTGTCCAGACGAGAAGTGGAGTGAATGTTTGAACAGTCAAGAGCTGCTACATGCTCTGAAACCTGAGAAATAAAAGTGGTTTCTTCATTGCTATCCTTTGGCAGTAGACATTTTTTATAATTAATATAATCCAGGTGAATCGGAAGATCAATGAGCAGAGGTGCATGATCCAAAGGCAGTCTCAAATTTGCATCGATGACGTGGGAGGTGGAATTGTTAGCACAAAAGATGAGATCAATAACAGAATTGTCATGATTTTCTATGGGAGAAAAATGGGTTGGAGAGAAATTGGTCAGTATAGATCTGGTGAGATTGAAACAATCCACTAGCTCTGTTAGAGTTATGGTGGAATGAGGGAGATGAGAAGCCGAGGGATCCTATTCTGGAGAACGACAGTTGAAGTTGCCTCCCATATACACAATATTGGGAATGTCAATGAAGTTCATCGAAAGAAAATTAATTGCCAATGAAGATGAGTCTGAATATATGTTGAGAAAATGAATATAGTTACCCTGGTTGAATAATCCCAAGATTTGGATATTGCAGTGATTAACCCACTCCTGTCAAAGAATGGGTCTCATATGAAGCAGGCATCTGTGAACATAAGTTAAAGTATGGGGATGGGGGTTGTTGGGCTTAGTAGGGCGAACCATACACTACCACTCAGGATAGATAGGGGCACCTACAACATCGTCCCCTTCAGGGTTAGTCATAGAGTGTTATGTATATTGATTATATCTAGCATTTGTTCCATCTACAATGCGAAGTCGATATTAGCTTTAGTTAAGTAATATCGCAATTATGTTTTCCTTTTATTTGTTCTTGTATTTTCTAGTTTGTTTTAACTCATTTACTTTGACTCATTTTGACTTGTTTGGTTTTGTTTATATTTTGATGACATGTGATTGTTAAATATAGCTGCACTATATTTGGACTTACCTTGTGATTGATCAGATGATCAAAGAAGAACTTCTAAAGCTTCTTTGACAGATCACATCTTATATAGTTTAATTAGTGTTAAGGAAGCTGTATGCTTCTCTTCTTTCATTAGAAGCCCTTAGCCCTAGTTAATAATAGATACAGACTTGTATCATATATAAGTCGTCGACATCTACCAAGGAGAAACATTGTTTCTACTTGGTTAGGTGGAGACTCAATATGAGCCTTTATCTATACAAAGTCGAATTGAACTTAAGCCCTAAGATCTCAATTACTGAAGTCTTTACTATTATAATTGCCGTATTATAACTCTGACTTAGTGAACGACTTTGTCACTTACCAAGAAGGAGTCCCCTTTGATAAGATCAACCCAATACTTATTGCACCAGCTTAGACTGGGCCGGTGTCACTATAACATAGAGGGTGCTTTGCAGATGTGATTCCATGGGGGTTCCTGTAGAAAAATGATATTGAAGTCCAACTTCTTGGACTCAAGAATGGTGTCAACAAGGGCATAAGAATGTCCCATGTTTTGCAAATAGATACAAACAGAAGAAATAATATTGCTCTTACCAGACATATTTAAACTGCAACTCTGCCACTAGAGCAATTGGTATTGGCATAGACAGTACATGCAGTGCATGACTCAGTGGCTTTGTTAGAGTGCCAGGTCTGGTCGAACCTGTTTCTCCAAAATGGACACTTAGTGTTGTTGGCATGGTGATCACCTTTGCAGTTGAGACATTTGAAGTTCTCGAGATGAGGACATGGGATGCCATCAGGAGTGGTGTCGCAAGGGGGGTTTGATTTTGGATTGGCCTTGCAGCACCAGGCCATGGATTGATGATTCTCAACTCAATGAGGACCACCACATATTTGACAGCAAGCACCAAGGGCATGACATGCATGAGTGGGGTGGCCCCACTGCCAACAGTTCCTGCATTGTGCAATACCAGGGTGCATACTGGTAACTTGGATGGTGCCGATATGTCAACCAAAGTTGGTAGTACAGTTGACTAATGTCTTGGCCTTAGTACCATTTTGGGAGTCCCAGATGTCGAACCATACAACTGCTGTATCTGACTTGGGGGAAGCTTTCATGATGCAAGGGCGAGCAGCGAGGATGACATTTTTGAAGAGGGATGATTGGCTGAGGGCCTGCTCAACGAAAGCGGGAGATAGGGGGTTGGAGGAATTGGCTACCCAGTAGGGGACACCAATGATTTTGAGGAATGACTTGGATTGTGGAAGATGGGGCTCAATGGGAATAGTGTCTCCAAGTTGCCAGGCTTTTTTCAGCCAGGATTTAATGGTATTGAGGTCGGTAGGAGAAGTGACGCCTGAGGTGGCAATGGATATGCTGTTGTATGATTTGCAAACAGATTCAATGCAAAGTTTGGATTGAGCGGCAGTAAGGCCATGGTTGCAGAATTCAGCCGCTTTGTTAAAGTCTTTGATGTGATCTATGATAATGTTTCCCTCAAAAGGAATGAGGACTTGGTGATGAGTGGGACCATGAGTCATCATTTTTGGTTTAGCGCATTGAGCACTTGAAGTTGAAGATTCAGGTGCTTGAGGCTGGGCATTACCGAAACCTGCCTTGTACATAGCAAGGACTTTGTCATATGAAAGTTTGGGGAAGGTGAGTATCATTTCTCGCATCTTAACCCCATCGATGTTAGGAGAAGTGGAAGAGGAAGCCACTGGCTGGACACCCTGTTGGGCAGCATCAGCAAATGACACATTCTTCTTGTTGAAGTGTTCCATAAGGGGTTTGGTGAATGCCTTATGGTCAGGAGGGGGAATAGGGGGCAGCATCTCAGAAGCACCCTTAGGCTTAGGTTTTGATGGCTGAGCCTGGCCATCAGAAGAGGGATGCCCAACTGAGTGCTCAAAATTTCCATTCCCATTCCTTGGAGTCATGTGATTGGAAGGTGGAGGGGGAACCCGGGAGACATGGATGGGGCCAGCAGGCTTAGAAGACATAACATCATTCTTTGCCTTTTGGCGATCTGGTGCAGACATAATGTCATGTGCCTTACCAGAAGATGAAATGTCATTCTGGGGGGGGGGGGAGGGTGCCCTCAGCAGGAGGGGCTTTGTCAATGTTCATAGAGTCATTGTTGATACAAGCTGTAGAGTTAGTTTGTCCAAAGACAATACCAGGTGGGAATAGAGGGGTTGGGATTAAAGATGGGGAAGGTTTACGTACCTTCTTTCCCTTGCCCTTACCCTTTGGATGGGGGGGAAGAGTCTGTCATAGGGATATCGGATGGAGGGCTGAGATATTGTCGCAGTGCTTTAATGATCATGAGTCCACTTTTGCCGTTGATGGGTAAGCGGTCCCAGCCTGATTCAAACATAGTTGTTAGTAAGCAATAAATGGGTTCCTGTTATGATTTACAGTCAGAGCGCCTAGTAACGTTGCGTGTCACAACACGTGATTGGGTTACGTAAGACAGCGGCTAACTGGTCTTTAACCTACTTCAATTAATAAGCTTGAGTATTCTCGAAAGCCTAGTAAGAGAAGGCCAAGAAGACTTGAGGTAAGTCTAAGGTAGTGCAAGGTTCGAGACAACAACAATGATACAAGTGAATTCGAGGCAGGGCAAGTAAACACAAGTAGTCTGGGAAACAAAGGAAAGATTAAACTTGCATTTAATCTTCCAGATACAAGTCCTTAAATACTGACTAGACGAAACGATATCAAACTATGAAACTACAACTACAAGTCTGAAAATCACTATCACGATTCTGATAAATACGTATCTGTCCGCCGATGTAACAGCTATCATAGTTAGATATCTAATAGTTCAAATCCAAACACAATGTCCATGAAACCATCATTGTCTGTTAATCAATCCTGTTAGTCCATAACTATCAAACAGCGAAACCGTTCCTCCTGATCCTCCTAATAACGTCCGTCCAATTATACTCGTCCCAATCAACATCAAATCGTTCTTCTTCCACATCAAACTTTCCAACGTACTCTTCCCAATCTAGAACCGCAGTCTCGGTCCTGGTGGCTGTGTCAGCGTCTAGGATGATTAAGTCACAATGAGCATCAATCAGGTTGACATTTATAACATTATCCCTTTTGTAGGACTTGATGTCCTCATCAACGTCCTTATCCAAATTGGACTCAGTAATCTCCATAGGGCTCTCCTGTGATGTTGGCAATTGCGACGTTGTCGTAGGGGTCGTCATACTCTTCTCCATAAGCGTCCCTATGATCATAACCTCCATCTGAGACTTGTCAAGGTCTGAGGTGGCATTGGGTACGAGGTTGACGGCGAGGCGTTTGGTGATGCGTATGTCTGGTGTCAGGAGTCAGGCGAGCTGGAGAATGCGGCGGTAGAACTCGTGTTCTACTTGTGTCTGTTGAGTCGAGTCCCACGTGGAGGAAGACTTCATTTTTCCTTTGTCGTTGATGTCGAATGGGTTGGATCGGACAGACTTCTTGAGTCGGAGTGCTTCGGGAAGAAGGTAAGGGGAGGTCTCCGGGTCTAAATACTTGGGATGGATGTTTGCGGGTAAGGATAGGTTTGAGCCATCGTTGTTCTCGATCAGAGACTCCGCTGATGAATGAGGAGAGGGGAAAGAGGTGTAATTGTGGGAACTTTGCGACGGCTTGTCGTTGTAAGACTTGTGCGAATTCTCGGGTGGTACATGCTCATTGTTTGTTGAGGAAGCAGTATCTTCCGAGATGTCCAGGGGCAGAGTGTTGGCAGTAGTGGCAGGTATAATGTTCGCATTGGTCCACGAAATGACCATCGACCCTACAGATTGTGCAGTATTCTCTCTGTGTAGTACTTTCGGGGGTGGGAATAGAGTCGGGTTTCGTTTGTGGCAATCGTAGTCCGCGATCATCCGTTCCAGTCTGTTCCGTTCCCTGAGGGGCGTCAGGTCGATCCACATTAGGAAGTTCATTGGGAACTCCATTGGTTCCATCATCGGGTCCATCCGGGTACTGGAGAGTAGGAAGTTCAGATCCTTGTCGAGTCTCGCTAGGCTCACTTGGATCTGGAGCCTTTGGGAAAGTGTGAAGGGCTTGTTCAGCCACTGACATGATTTTCCTAATGACAGGCGATTCGACAGTTCGGCAAAGTGAGTTAATGTGACACTTGAAGAAATACGAGTGGTGGAGCAACGTGTGTTTAAGAAATAAGAGAGTAGTCCAGTCCTCCCTGAATAGGTCGAACTGGACAGCGTCGAGTGAATCTTCGCAGAGAGTGGCCCTAGCTTCAGTGAAGGGGGGATCGTAGAGTTGGAAGGTTTGAATGGCTCTAGTGGGGTCGGTGTAGGTTTCCTCTGGTGGGGAATCTTCCGAAATTGAGGCAACGGACTGTGCGATGGTCGTGACTGGAGGGGCAACGACATAGCTCGTTCCTATTCCAGGCGAGGTATATGTTGGAGGGCGTGGGGATAAATGACTGGAGTTAGATGTGATGTCTGATTTGCGAAGTGGTACTAGGGGTGTGTTGGATTGGTAGGTGTATGGTTCTGGGGTGGTGTTTGGAATGAGATGTTGCATGATTCTGATTTTTCAACGAAGTTTATGATGTTGTTTATATGTGTCTAGCATCTCCTGTGCATTCTTTAGGGTGTCTGCGGGCTGCCATGTCCATTCTGAATTAGGATATCCTTTCCAATGTATCAGATATTCGATCTTTCCGTGGCGTGTTTTGCGATGGCGAACAATGTCTTCGACTTCCCATTCTTCTTCTCCTTCTATTAGATCAGGTGGTGGGTTCTCGAAATGATTTCTGTATTCGTCGTTCTCAGTTACTGGCCATAGGAGTCCTATGTGGAAGCAGGGATGAACTTTCCATGATTTGGGTAATTTTAGTTCATAGTTCACAGGTCCAAGCTTCTTTGTGATTTCGAAAGGTCCTACGCGTTTCGCTGATAGTTTTCTTGATGGTGCTCGAATAGGGAGGTTGCGTGAATCCAGCCAGACCTTTTGTCCTACTTCTAGTTTTGGAAGTGGACCTTTGATGCGTTCGGTCATAGTTTGCCTTGCTTTCTCATGCAAATCTTGTGCGGCGATGCGGATATTCTTTATCCAGTTGATGCGGTCTTCAGTTGCCGGATTATTTGTTGGTTCTTGATTAGTTGGGAAAGCTTTGAGGGGGTGGCTGTACATCAGTTCAAAGGGTGTTTATGATCGATTTGAATGGGTTCTGGAGTTGTGTGCGAATTCCATGAGGGGTAGTTTCTTTGGCCAGTCAAGTGCGTTCTTGGAACAGTAAGCAGAAAGGTACATTTCGATTTCCTGGTTGAAGCATTCAGTGGTTCCGTCAGATTGAGGGTGGTATGCGGTAGATCATGCGTGTTCTATTCCTAGCTTCTTGAACAGAGCTTGGACAGATTTAGCAACAAATCTAGGGTCTCGATCGGAGATAATTTTGTCTGGGGTTCCAAAACGCGAGAAGACATTTTTAATTAACAGATCAGAGATGTGATCTGCAGTGGCTTCTTTTTGTGTTGGTACTATAATTATCCCTTTTGTGAGTCCATGGTCCACTATGGACAAAATAGAGTCGAATCCATCGACTTCTGGAAGATCAGTGATGAGATCCATAGCTATTTGTGCAAACGGTCGAAGAGAGCGTGGTCCTTTAATGGGTTGGAGTGGGGGCTTGAAAGGCCGTCTATTGATCTTGTGTTGTTGACAGATGGGGCATCCTTTCACGTAGTTCTTGACAAAAGCTCTCATTCCAGGCCATGTAATGTATTCTTCTAGTTTGCATATAGTTTCGGTTGTACCAGGGTGTCCTGCTGCTGGGGCGTCGTGTACTCGTTGGAGTAAACGTTTCTTGAATGTGTTGTTGGCGGGGAGCGTGAAACGTCCTTTTTTGTCGATGTGAGGTGAGCCATCGGGTTTCATTGGGAGTGATTCTTCGATTTCCGGATCGAGGATATCAACGTCCATTGCTGGGAAAGATGATGTATCAAACATATGGGCAGGAATGGCTGCTTGCAGTTTTTCTTCTTCCTCTGTGACGTGGTCAGGTCGGTGTGAGAGTGCATCAGCCGCGACATTTTTGATGCCGGCAATATGGCGGATCTTGACTTTATGGGCACTGATGAGGGCGGACCATCGAATTGTCCGTCGGGATAACTTTGATGGTTTAGCCCAATGGATGATATTGTCATGATCTGTCCATATGATGGTTTCGTGTGGTGAGCCATCAATGTAGTGTCGCCATTCTTGCAGTGCACGGATGATTGCTAGGAATTCTTGTTCGGAAGTGTGGTAACGTTTTTCGGTAGGGGAAAATCCTTTTGAGTGGAAGAAACATGGGTGCATGATACCATTCGAATCCTTTTGAAGTAAAACTGCACCTGATGCATGATTTGAAGTGTCGGTTTGTATTTCAAAGGGTTTAGTTGGATCGGGGGTTATGAGAACAGGTTCTTGTAGAAATTTCTTGTTGAGAGTGTCGAAAGATGATTGAGCTTCTGAATTCCATTGAAATGGTTGATTTTTGCGAAGGAGGGCGTTGAGAGGAGCTGCGTAGTGGGCATAATTTCGTATGAATTTTCGGTAGAAGTTGCAAAAACCAATGAATTTGTGAATATCTCGTGGGTTTTTGGGTATTGGCCAATCTGCTATTCCTTTGAGTTTTATTGGGTCCATGCGTACTTCGTCCGGTGAAATTATGAATCCTAGGTATGCCAATTTTTCTTTTTCGAAATCACATTTCTCTGCTTTGAGATAGAGATTGTGTTTTCGGAAAATATCAAATACTTGGCGGGTGATTTCTCGTAGTTCCTGTTTTGTTTTTGCGTGAATCAACACATCGTCCATATATACGATAACCTTATTTTGATGAATGAGAGGAGCGAGGATGGTGTCCATCATGTTTTGGAATGTCGCTGGGCTATTGCACATTCCAAAGAACATAACGGTGGGTTCGAATAACCCTTTATGTGTACGGAAAGCTCCTTTCCATTGATCTCCTTCGAAAATGCGAATGTTGTTGTATCCAAGTCGTATGTCGAGTGCTGTGAAATATTTCGATCCTTGAAGTCGGTCAAGTATTGATTGGATACTAGGGATTGGATAGGCATTTTTGATGGTGTGTTCATTGAGGTATCGATAGTCTTGACATGGTCTCAAAGATCCGTTTTTCTTGGATACAAAGAAGAAAGGAGAAGCCATTGGTGACTTCGACGGTCGAATGTATCCCTTTCATAGATTTTCTTCTAAGAATTTGTCGAGTTCAAGGGTCTCTCCATACGATAACTTGTATGAGGGAAAAGCTTTGGGTTGAAAAGATGGTTTCATCTCGATTTTATGGTCATAGGTTCGAGATGGTGGGAATCGTTCGCTTTTCTTTTTGCTGAAGAGGTCGAGGAATTCGTGAAGATAGTTGGGTACAATTTTTGTGGGATCGGTTTCTTTCTTTTCTCCGTGTTGTTGGGCGAATGTCTGAGAGTGTGATGTTTTGGCATTGAATTCGATGAAGTCTTTGTCTGACAGGTTGAATTCATCCAGTCCAATTGTGTTGGGAAATGCTGAATCTAGTAAGGTAGTGAATTCTTGGTTTTCAAGGTAGGATCGCCAAGAAAGGGTTTTCTTGGTCCAATCTACATCGGGGTTGTGTTTTGAAAACCATGGGATTCCATAGATTATTCGTGGTCGTCCTAGGTTTGCGACGATCACATTGGTTTTGATTCGTTTTCTGTAAACGGTAGTTTCGATTACTACGTAATCGGTGATGGATGTGTTTTCTACAACTGATCCGTCTCCATTCCTGATGGCGAGTGGTTTTGGAAGTTTTCTTCTCGGAAGTTTCCATTCGTTTGCGAGATCTTGGTCGATAAGATCGGTTCCTGCTCCTGAATCAAGGAGTGCTAAAGTATCCACGGTTCTCTCGGGTAGGTGCACTTTGAGGGGAAGATAAAGAGTGTTGGATTGCATGGGGGTAAGGGAAACTTCATTTAAATAAGAGAGTCCGGTCGGGGTCTTTGGTCTGAGATACAGTGGCTCAAAAAACTGTCCCAATGTTTTCGCATTTTGGACATATTTGCTAATACCAGGGCAGATATATGGCCTAGCATCCTGAAAATATTCACACAGGTACCTTGACATATTGGGCGCATATATTCCCATGATCACATGACCTTGTCCATCAATGAATTAATAATGAATTATCGAAAATATCTACTCATTGGGACAGTTTTTTGACCCTCTGTTATCTACCTACTCAATACTTTGTATGACCTCCTCTTGCCCTGATAACTGCCTCAATCCTTCTGGGCATGCTTTCTATCAGCCTTTGGCACCTTTCTGCTGGAATCTTATTCCACTCCTCTACTAGCCTCTCCCACAATTCAAATACTCCCTTGGGTGGTCTTTCATATGCCTTCAGCTGGTCCTTCAGGTAGGTCCAGAGGTGTTCAATGGGATTTAGGTCAGGGGATTGTGCAGGCCATGGTAGAACTTGAATGTTGTTGTCCACAAACCATTGTTGTCCCAGTTTTGAGGTGTGTTTTGGGTCATTATCCTGCTGGAATATCCTCTCCTCCTCCTCCATCTCCAACTTTTCAAAGCTTTCCACCACCCCATTGTCCAAAATCTCGCAGTATTGCACTGCATCCATATTCCCTTGAACCTCTATCAGCTTTCCTACCCCATTCCACCCCATACACCCCCACACCATCATGTTACCACCTCCTCCATGTTTGACAGTAGGGAGAGTGGTCCTATCTGACAGTGGTTCCCCCCTCTCCTTCCAGGTATACACCTTTCCATCTGACCCAATCCTGTTGATCTTTGTTTCATCTGTCCACAACACCCTCTTCCAGTCCTCCACTGTCCAATTCCTATGTTCATGTGCAAAGTCAAGGCATTCCTCACGATGTCACTTTTTGAGTAGAGGTCATTTGATCTTGGTTACAGAGCGAAATCCATTATCCTGAAGGGTATTTCTGACAGTTTGGGGTGTGACAGGGTCAGACAGAGTAGAGTTAATGAAAGTTGTAGCCTGGACAGCATTGTCTAGCTTTCCAGAGGTTATTTGGTGAATTATTGCTTTTTTATCACGAGGAGAAAGCTTGGAAGGATGTCCTCCCTTGTTGTTTTCCTTGTCCCCATCAACTTCTTTCTTGATCCTCCCAACAGTAGACTTTCCTAGACCAGTTTTATGTTCAATCTGGCGCAAGAAGTAGCCATCTTTGAGAAGAGAAGTGACTTGGGAGTATTGGGTAGAGGAGATAGCTTTTATGATGTAGTGGCAGGAAGAAAGACAGTTGTAGCCATCTCAACATGTCAACCAAGGTCACATGATCTTGTTTATTACTCCCACGCCTGCCCTGATGCTCCCCTGGCATGTTACAAGGTAGATACTGGGAGGCTGACAGGGGGTCAAAAAACTGTCCCAATGAGTAGATATTTTCGATAATTCATTATTAATTCATTGATGGACAAGGTCATGTGATCATGGGAATATATGCGCCCAATATGTCAAGGTACCTGTGTGAATATTTTCAGGATGCTAGGCCATATATCTGCCCTGGTATTAGCAAATATGTCCAAAATGCGAAAACATTGGGACAGTTTTTTGAGCCACTGTAACTATCGTTCTGTAGTCCGTTCGAGAAATAAATAGGTCCGTTTGAATCTGGGGTTGATGATCGAGAGGATAAATAAGAGGGTGTGCACTGTCCGGTAGAGGGTTTTGACGAATTAGATGTGGATGCTAATCGTCTGAGACAAAATCCTGGATTTCTCGATGGACAAATCCGGGTTGATCTGCATGCTCGTTGTAGACGTTTACAACTTCTTCATCGTCGGGGATGCTTTGGACGATTTCGTTAAGTTGCATGCTTTGGAAGCGTCTCTGGTTCTTCTTGTCATTATCGCGTGGTTTCCTAGGCGATACGGGTTGCTTATGTTTGGCATTCTTGGATTGGGAGTTTCGTGGGATTTTTGAAAGGCGTGCTTTACGCTTGGGACAGTCTCGAGCAAAGTGTCCTGTTTGCTCACATTCAAAGCACGTTCCTTTTCTGAGGTTTTCCTTTTGACGGGAAGAAAGGATTGTATCGAATGCTTGTAAGATTGACTGCTTAACATTTTCTTGATGATCTTCATCGTCGTCTTCACTTTCATCAGATGATGAATCATCGTTTTGTTGGTAGCCTTGAGAAATCGCGAAGTTCTGAAGTAATGCTTCCATAGCATCGACGTCCATCGCATTCAGGTCTCTATTAGGTTGGGGCGGGATGTAGCCTTGACTCTGGTAATGATTACGCCTTTTCGGTTTTGCCATCTTTCTTCGGGAGTATATCTGGGGGTGTCTTCGATAATAGTCTGCCTCCATTCTTTCAGTTTCTTCCGCCGCACGTGCCGCCGTGAACCATTCCTCCAAGTTGTTTCCTGGATGTTTTGAAATAGCTCAGATTGCAATGCTCGGGTCGAGACCTTCTCGGAATTGATGAATGAGTTGTTGGGTTTCTCTGACTCCGGCTCGGTTAGCCAGGATTCTGAACTCCATGATATAGGTTTCGACAGGTCTTTGCAATTGTTTAAGTGCGAGCCACTTTCTGAGGAAGCTTTCGCTTTTGTTGAAGGGTAAGAACAATTGATCCAGGGCTTGCCAAAATGCTTTGGCGGAACCGAAGGTAGGTACTCCGTTTTGCATGTGATGGGTAAGGAAATCTCTTCGCCAGAAACTTGCTCCTTCTCCCATGTTGTAGAGTGCACAGATGATGATGTCGTGATTGGATGGGAGTTGATCACGGTTTGCCAAGAAGTAGAGCGAAAGTTGTTCTTTCCATCTTTGGTAATCCTGAGCGGTGCCGTTGAACTCTTTGGGTAGGTCGTATTTAATTCCTCTGTAGTTGTTTTGTGGGTTGTGTTGTTGTGGTTGTCCAAAGAATCCTCCTCCACCTCCTCCTCCTCCTCCTCCTCCTCCTCCACCTCCTCCTCCTCCACCTCCTCCTCCGCCTCCTCCTCCGTCTGGATTTCCAGGTGGTCCTTTCTCTTTGGAACTTTGCATTGGTTGATAGACATTGTATTCTGGGTTGTTTGCCCTATATCCAAATGTATTTGCTGCCAAGGTTTCGGATCCTCTATAGGGTTCGTTGGATTCCATTGGTGATCCTTCTCTTTGTGATCTGTAAGAGATTTTGGATTCTGATTGTGAATGGGCGGTAATGGTGGAAGATCCTTGTGAAGGTATTTCTTGGGTTTCAATTGGTCTGGTTTGGATTGTAGGGGGTTCTGTTTGGTGGAAGTTTTCAAGTCTAGCAAAGGTTTCGTTGAGATTGGCTGTGTGTTCTTCTTCGTAGTGTCTGCTTCTTTGTCTTTGGATGGCTGGGAGTAAAGATGGTTTTGTTGGAGGGGTTGGAAGGTTGGGGAGTTGTTGTGAGAAAAGAGTGTTTTGAGACTCTCGGGGTTCGATTGGGGAGTTGTTTTGAGACTCTTGGGGTTCGGTTGGTTGTTCGGGTTCACTTTCTGGTTGGAAATGACTTCGGAATTGTTTAGAGAGGCGCGCTGCGAGGTGTGGGGGGTTTGCTCTTCTACGATTGTTGGAAGATGAGCTATCGGACATTCACGAACAACAATTGATGGGTGTCGTTCGAGTATTAATTCGATTATACGTTGTTGTGTATCAGGGGTGATATTAGTTCTAAAAATAGAATCGATAGAGTTTGATGAATTTGGATTTTCGTCAGATTCGTAATCTGAGTAGTTTTCTGTTTGATCGTTGATCTTGCTGATCCACGATGGTGATTCGGGTTCTTTGGATGACGTTAGTCTACTAGTCGGACTCTCGTGGTCGGACTCTTCTGATTGGCTGCCTTCGTAGTTTGTACGCAAGGAATCAGGTCGGTTCTTTGGCATGCGCCAGGGGTGATGTATAACTCTTGGGCGTGATTCCTAATCAGAGGCTTGCCGGTTATAGATCGGTTCAGTGTTCTTCTCGGGTGTAGCGCGAAGCAATACTAGCCCAAGGATTTCTTTGAGTGTAGTGCGAAGCAATACTAGCTTGTAAGAGATGTCGGATGGCACAGCAACTAGGCAATGAGAACCAAACACGACGGGTTTGTTGTGGGGATACTACTGGAATCGGCACAGTAGGAAGTTTAATCTTATTGTTATGATTTACAGTCAGAGCGCCTAGTAACGTTGCGTGTCACAACACGTGATTGGGTTACGTAAGACAGCGGCTAACTGGTCTTTAACCTACTTCAATTAATAAGCTTGAGTATTCTCGAAAGCCTAGTAAGAGAAGGCCAAGAAGACTTGAGGTAAGTCTAAGGTAGTGCAAGGTTCGAGACAACAACAATGATACAAGTGAATTCGAGGCAGGGCAAGTAAACACAAGTAGTCTGGGAAACAAAGGAAAGATTAAACTTGCATTTAATCTTCCAGATACAAGTCCTTAAATACTGACTAGACGAAACGATATCAAACTATGAAACTACAACTACAAGTCTGAAAATCACTATCACGATTCTGATAAATACGTATCTGTCCGCCGATGTAACAGCTATCATAGTTAGATATCTAATAGTTCAAATCCAAACACAATGTCCATGAAACCATCATTGTCTGTTAATCAATCCTGTTAGTCCATAACTATCAAACAGCGAAACCGTTCCTCCTGATCCTCCTAATAACGTCCGTCCAATTATACTCGTCCCAATCAACATCAAATCGTTCTTCTTCCACATCAAACTTTCCAACGTACTCTTCCTAATCTAGAACTGCAGTCTCGGTCCTGGTGGCTGTGTCAGCGTCTAGGATGATTAAGTCACAATGAGCGTCAATCAGGTCGACATTTATAACAGTTCCCCCATTTGGGGAACCCTCGGGTCTTTCTCTCCAGGCTGTAATCCCAGAGCAGTATGGTGCTTGAAGAAATTAGTAACATATTTAAGCACCTCGAGCGCTTTGAAGGCAGCTTCACCAACAATAACAGTTTCTTCGGTGGCTATGTTTGATGGATCCTTGAGATCCAGAAGATATGGCTATGCAGGCCTAGATTCCTGCAGCTGTGAAGTGACATCACCAGTGACATCATTAGTATCAGATAAACCAGCAAAGAAAGTAGCCAGAGTGCCAGATGGCACAGCATTTGCTGACTCAGCAGATCCATGGATCGCATGAGCCAGCCTTGAGGTGGGTGGGGGTCCAAATAGACAATTCACTGGCTCCCCATTTTTGAAAGCCCCATCCTCTATGTTGCCCCAAGCGTCCCCGTGAGAGTTCAAATTAAGAGGATCTGGTTTTTTAAGCTCACCTAGGAACCCCTCACCAAACAGATGGAAGGGAATCGGCAATTTAAAGCTGTCATATGTGTTCATAGACACTGTTCTTGAGATGGCTTTGGGGGTGATGTCTGGACCTCAGCAAGCATGAGCTCATTTGGTATGCGATGAAGGGGGAGGGGGAGTCCTAAGGGAAGAGTGTGATGCTACATGTGAAAGTACAACAGAAGCAATTATGGGAGAGGAGGGGGTTGAGGCATCGGATGAATCAGAATCACTCTCACCACTTTCCTCTTCTTCAGAGCCAGCTCTGGACAAGGCAGAGGACTTGGCATCATCATGGACAGAGTGCCTAGTCAATTTGATAGAAAGTGCAGGCAATATGGAGTGGTCATGCTTGCTGGTTGAGACATGTGTTTCAGTGTTGGCAATGTTCATAGGGTCCGAAGACGGCGGTGGGGTACCCTTAAGGTCCACCCAGTGCAATGGTGTAGTCATATTGGTATAATTCATAGTCAATATAGTAGAAAACACCTTCAAAGAAATCAATGATGGTGGTAAGAGGGAAAGGAGGATGATGTCAAGTAGAGTACTAGCTAGGTAGCTAGAGTGTAACCTCAAACGAATTTGAGGGAAAGTATGGGAAATAGATGAGGATTTATGTAGCTACTGCTGAATAATGCAAAATGTGTGAGGAAACTAAATGCTATTTTATTTACTTTGTGAAATTCTTGAACACTGTACTAGGATTTTGACTAAGTGCACAGTTTGCGATGCTTAGCTGACTTCGATAACTAAGATCTTTTATCCTGAGGCTGTCTATGTTTCTCTCTAAGGTCAACTGGACCTTGTCTATAATCACCCACTCAGTCACACACTGGTGCTGGTGCAGTCGATATGCCTTAACTACAAGCCTTCTTAGCTTGATAGCTACTTTGCTGTGACACTAGGTCAAACTCAAGACATCTTAGAATATTTCTTAGATTAACTAGTAGAAGTCTTTCCTGTTAGAGTTCTCTTAGAAGGTTGATCACTTATTCACTCAAAAATGCCTAGTTTGTGGTCTGCACACCCTATAGCACTACGGAGGCATAGGATTCCTTGCCTATCCATGTGCTGTTGGGCTCTTTTTATATTATTTGAGAGATATGAAAATAGACAAAATATTCTAGAAAGAAATAGATATGACTTGAAATTGACTAATAGAAAATGACTGAATAGTCCTGGATCTGGCTGGATATACTTTTACAATGTGATGCCGACCGGTAGGCCCATTTGATTACTAGGTTGTCATGTGGGTAGCAGAGTAGCTACCACATGAGTTTCTTTCATTAATCCTTTTTTAATCATGGGTAAGCATTTTGGCTGTGATATTTTCTTTAACTGAGGACCTCTGCCAAGTTGATGTGACCATTGGTTTGCCTGGCCAGTACAGTTGGATGACTGAGCAGTGCAGAAATGATGTAGCTAAGCAGCGGGGTAGCTAGGTTCTTGTCTTGTACATGTGGAAAATGCAGATTGTTGTCTGTTAACCGGTCTGTTGGTCCTTCTGATCTGGTTCTAGACCTTGGTCCTTATTTTCAGATCATTTGGATTGTTCTCGGTGCAGAGGTTTCCCTCAAGTCCTAAAGCGGTAATTCAGTAATGTGGTGTCCTGAAGTTGAGGGTTCAAATCCCCAGAACAGTTCACAACAGTGGACAGCTGTACTAGATTACCAGTCTCACCTGCCATATTGGTTGACCGTATTACTTCTTAGTAAGTAGCTTTGTAGCTACACCACTAACACACTATAGAGCTCTTAGGTATAGCATTATTCTTTTATAATACTAAGTGTGAAATTGCGAAAATATTATTATTTCTTGTTTATTTTCGGTTTTCACATCACAGCATGGGATGCGCTCATGCTCATGCTTAGCACCTGGTCTGGACCACATTACATGGGCCCATCTGAAGGACATCCTGGTCAACTCTGGCATCATGGCAGTCTTTCTATCTGTGGCCAATGCCTGTCTCACAGTTGGGTATTGGCCAACACACTTTAAGGAGTCTGTCTCAGTTATCATTCCAAAGCTGAGCAAACCTTCCTATTCTACGCCAAAGTTGTTTAGGCCCATTGTACTCCTGAACACACTTGGCAAGCTCATTGAAAAGATGCTCAGCACTCAGCTTCAGTTTGACAGCATCAAATATGAAGTCTTCCATTCCAACTAGCTTGGCAGCATATGCCAAAGATCCACCAAGGATGCTGGGCTATACCTTACTCACCTTGTTTGCGCAGGGTGGGCAAAGGGCTTGAAGACAAGCATTATTGCTTTTGACATTGCACAGTTCTTCCCATCATTGAACCATGACATGCTCATGGCTATCCTTGCAAAGCAGGGGTTCCCACCTAATGTGAGGGACCTCTTTGCTTTGTACCTAGTCAGTAGGGAGACATGCTACCTTTGGGGTGCAGATTCCTCCAGCAACTTTGCAGCTGATGTAGGTGTAGGTCAGGGCTCTGCCCTCTCCCCAGTCCTATCAGCACTATATCTGGCTCCAGCTATTTGACTTTTCAAACAGTGGGCCACACACCTCACATGTGACATTCTTTCCTATGTGGATGATGGCACATTCATCACCCAGGGGAAAGACTGGGCCATGAATCTCAATGTGCTGAAAGGTGCATATGGGATTATGTTCAACATCTTCAATCAGTTTGGGCTCATCATGGTGTTAGAGATGCTCCAGACAGTCCTTAGATGATGTGATTAGATGTAGAGTTGATAATGTAGACAGACTTGATTTTTCTCAGGTCTCAGAGCATCTAGCAGCTATTGATTGTTCGAACATTCATTTCTACTTCCTGTTTGGACATTATTTCTGATTCCATCTCCTGTATATTCAACAATTCTTGGAATATGAACTCTAAAATTGTATGGATTACTAACTGGTCGAAAGAATGGTGAAACCCCCACTGTTCTGAGACTTTAATTACCTATAGGAGAACCAAGGACTGAAAAGACTGGTGAGTATTCAGAGTGGCTACTTGAGCTACTAAATGCTCTTTCTTTGATAAATGTATTCACAAGATTGCATCAGCTAACAAACAACCCTGGGATCTCATGGAATGGGTCAAACAACAAAAACTCCCTGCCATTGAGGGCATTCGATATCAAGGTCACCCTTGTAATGATCTTCTGGACCTGTGGAATGTACTTCACTCATCATATAATTCTGTGTCAGGTTGACTGGTAAACCCTCATATTCTGAATGAAATGAAATCCTTCCCTCCCTGCTCCTGGGCTGACTTCTCCATTCTGGAACTCACTGAATCCCTCTCATCCTGCGCTAACTCCTCAGCACCTGGACCTGATCATATCTCTTGGAAACACCTAAAGTCTATCATCGCTTACAACAACTGCCTCAAGAACTTCATTCTCATTGCCAATGTATGCATACATCTCTCTCACTGGCTGAGTCACTTCAAAGACTCAGTCTCTATCATCATTCCCAAGCCGAATAAAACAGCCTATGATACCCCTAAAGTGTTTTGTCCTATTGTCCTACTAAACACTTTAGGAAAATTAATTGAAAAAATGATTGCACGCTGCATGCAATTTGAAGTGGTATCATCAGGAGCCCTCCATCCAAATCAAATGGGTGGGGTTATCTAACGCTCCACTGAGGATGCAGGTGTTTTCCTCACTCACATTATCTGGGCCAGATGGGCTAAAGGTATGATCACTAGTGTTTGCACTTTTGACATCGCCCAATTCTTCCTGTCCCTTAACCATGATATCCTTACTGACATCTTACAATGCCAGGGGTTTGCCCCAGAACTTGTAAAATTTTTCTCTCACTACCTTATAGGTCATTCTATCCAATTCATGTGGAATACATTTCTATCTGATGCCCATGATGTGGATGTTGGTGTAGGGCAAGGTTCAGCTCTCTTACCCATCTTTTCAGCACTCTACTTGGTGCCTCTCATGTTCATGTTTGATCAACGTGCTTGCCTACAATCTATCCCTTCTCCCCTCTTATCTTTTGTTGATGATGGGCTTTGTATATCTCAAGCGAAGAACTACACTGACACTATTTCTTCCCTCAAATCAGCATATTCCATTATTAACTCCATATGCACCAACCTTGGATTAGTCATTGAACATGACAAATCTGAGGTCTTCTATTTCTCTTGCTGTCATAATGATTCCAATCCCCCACTTGACTTATCCAACATTGGTGGCCCCCTCCTCCATCCAAAACCCTTCTGGAGATACCTTGGTTTCTACTTCAACTGTTGACTCTCATTTCAAGAGCACATTCGATATTACTCCACCAAAGCATTATCCACAGTGAAAGTTATGGGTATGCTAGGCAACTCAACCCATGGTCTCCTCCCTCTTCAAAAATGACTTCTTTATAGGTCATGCATCGTCCCTGTGGCCACATATGGCTTCCGTCTATGGTATTTTGAAGGTGCTCATAACAAGACACTTCTCAAGTCCTTAAACTCTATACAAAGGCACGTGGCTCCTTGGATCACTGGCATCTTCTACACTTCTCCATCTGGTGGCACTGAAAGTATTACTGGACTCATTCCTATCCATCTTCATCTTCGTAAATTAGCTATTCATTCTTCATACTGAGTTTCTACTTTGCCCTCTAACCATGCATTATGTTCTCTTTTGTCTGATCATTTCTCTCTCAATTCTTCCCCCCATCCTCAATCACTTTGCCTTCTCACTCTGGCCAAAAAAGCTAAAGTCAAAGGGCCTATGATTGATGTAGATAGATCTCTTTCTCATCTCTCTGATTTCTTCTCTCCTTTTGCTCTTGAATCCAAGCCTGGATCTTGCCTCATGGATATTTTCTCTGATTCCATCCATTTTCACCCTTGTAATCATTTGGATAAACACAAAATGTACAAACATGTACCATCTCTCGATTCTGATTTTTCTTCTTCCTCTTCTAACCATAATTGTATATCAGTTGTCACTGATGCTTCTGTCCCACTTGTAGGTTCCCTTCAGGCAGTCTTGGCGGCACATTTATATCACAGCAGATGACAAGTGTCCCATGCAAAACAGGCAAGTGGCCAGGTGTCTTCCACAGATGCTGAACTCCATTCTATTCACATTGGCATCACCAAAGCCATCTCCCTCCAATGTGATAAAATCATCCTCATCACCAACTATCTTGCAGCAGCTAGGCTGGTGGTCGACCCTTCCATTCACTTGAGTCAATTGCTCTCTATCCAAGTTTGCCAACTCCTATCCAACTGGCTCACAGCTAAACCTTCCTGTTCCATTGACTTCTGGGATGTCCCTTCTAAGTGGCATTGGAAAGCCCCACCTCAAAGTCCACAATGACATCACCTCTACATGCATCCATGCCCCTCCCAGCACAGGTACCACTCTCAACTTCTTGTGACACAAAGCCACCAATGACTGCCAGAAATCATGGGAGTCTACATTCTGGAAGAAGTACTGAGGCAATGGTTTCCTTCTCTCTAAGAAAAATTGCAAGTTCCTTATCCCCACATACATCAAGGGAGGCACCTGGCTTCCTCTAGCCAACAAGTCACCATCATTATGTGCATGCATAACTCAAGCCATACTAAACCATGCTCCAATTGGAGCTTTTTGCAAGAGGTTTTTCCCCCTTGAGCCCAAGTCCTGTTGTTGTGGCCATCCTTTGGAAACACGACATCATATCCTGTACTATTGTCCACTCTATCCTGTCCATACTCAGTGGGTACAATGCGCCTTCCCTCAATATGAGTTCTTTGTTGAGTTCTTGAAAAAGAACCCAGCTGCTTTTGCCTTTACTAACCATGACACATGTCTACTGTTGCTTCAAGCCCCTGTGCCTGCCAAACCAAATGAAGGTGAACTATACTCTTTCATTTCCTCTCTTTTCTTTTCTCTGGATTCTGATATCTGTGTATAACACCTTGTTTTATAGTCTCTCTCAAGTCTTCTCTATTTCACTGGACTAATTGTATATAGTCTTTGTCTTAAGCAGTCTTCAACTGCTTTGTGTACCCTGGCTTGCCGTAGTGTACCATCTATTTGTATTATTTAGTTGAAAGCAGACTGTGATTGAGCACCGCTATATAAATCTATTGATTTAAAAATAATAATAAAAATAGACAGACTTGATTAGTTAGTGGTCATGTCATCCCTTTTTATTCTCTTACCACCACCATCTCTTGAGTTGGTGTCTTAGTTTGAGTACAATACTACATTGTCTACACTAGTGAAACATGGGGAGGCGAAAGTCTAAAGCTATTAGTTGTGAGATCACGAACATGGACCTCAACTCTGACATTGCATCCGGCGATGACAAGCTTGATACAATCAAAGAGGCCCCTAGGCCCTCCACCTCCACCCAGCCTGGCCACTCAATGGCGGAATTCAAGGCTCTGGCTGCCTCCATGAGGGCTGACATTCAGTCACCCTCACCTCTCCCCTCAGTGCCCGCTGACGTTCTGTCACTGGCGCCTACTACTCAGCCTCTGGTGACCTTAGGTCCCAAGGCCCCACTTGTTGCTGGTAGTACCACGTACTACCCAGTTCCCACTCCTCCCCCAATTGTGCCATCCACCCTGTTGTCCTCTGCTAGGACTGTGCCTGGAGACGATGCTGCAGCCAAGTGGGCTTTCAACAGCCTCAAGAAGTTCTCGCGCTTCATGCAAGAACTCTCTGACAATTCCCTCCTTGATGAGGACTATACCAAGGTGTGTGCTAGCTATCTTGCTAGTGCCATCTATGAATTTGAGATGAGCGGGCATGGGAGTGCACACATTTCCATGGGTGAACAGTGGGCCAGCCATGGCTGGACCACCTTTCGCTCCTTCATGCAGGGCTTCGCTTGGTTCAATGAGCTGGAAGCCTCCCCTAAAGACATGCACATTAATAAATTACCAGAAATCATGTGGGAAAAATGGATGCTGACTAAAAGTGTGTCAGCATTGGTCAGGCTTAGTCATAATTAGTAAGCTTCGTTGCCCTGTAATTCTGAGAGCGCTTTGCATGTGGTTGTTTGGATTGATTGATGGGGCCTCCCCACGGCTACTGCTGGTGTTGATGGTTGTTGCACTGGCCTTTGGTGGGTATCCTGTGTGAGTTGAAGCACCTAAAATGCATATTTCAGCACGAGAACAAGGGGAAAAATGTAATATGCACTTATGCATGCTTAAACGTGCATAAAGCGCAAGAAACAAGAAACTAACCGGCAGCTGGAACACAGCGCATCAATGAGCACTTATCTATGCATCAAGCATGAGAAAGTCATCAATGTGGGTGATGGAGGCATAGCTGGGATGCTCAAAGCACATGAGAAACTGTGTGCCATTAGTTTACAGGTTGTATGTATGAGATTATGCATGCATGTGGGCGCTTAAACGCTTGATTAATGCGAGAAACTAACTAATGGCCAAATCACAGTTTACCCACTCAAAAATTGGGGGTAAATCCATGGGCTTGAGGCAGTCTCATCCACATTTAGAAATTATGATGGATGTTTTGTCCATTGAGTATTTAGGCTGAAATTGAATGAATAATTATGCCAATTATGCAAGCATGGGCGCTTAAATGCTCCATGAGCATGAGAGAGTAAACCACAACCACCTGCATTGTATTGACATGGGCGCAAGAAAGCCAGTGCTCTTTCAGACCAATTTGAATTGACCTTATCCAAGGCACGGGAAAAGAGCAGAACTACCCTAAGATTATATTCTAAGTTCAAAACTTAAAATAATTATTGCAGCTCATAGGTGAGTATGTTTTGCACGCGTATGGGCGCTTAACCGTGCGATAGGCGCGGGAAAGAAGGTGTCTTGCCCCCACTTGGAAATCAGGATCAAATTAAATAAATAAACTTCAATTTTTGTGACAGCTGCTTAAGCACTTTATAAGTGTAAAAAAAATTAAGCCACTACACACACTATGCACACAGGGGCACTTAATGTACACCTGAGCACAAGACGAATTATCTCACAAATTGAGAATTACATAAAGAGCCTCCCCCTGCTCCCAAGGCACAGGCGAAGTCTGTGCTGGGTGGACAACAGAGTTTTGACTTAAAAATGATTTTGTGTTTGAAACTCAGACTCACCTGAGTGCCATAGGCACGCGAAACAAAACTCGTCATCCATGAGGTGACCCATGGATCCGCTGACAAAGCAGAACCACGTGACATCAACATGGGCTCCCCCAAGACACCCAAGCAAACATCCAAGGCACTGTGGCCCACTCTGGCCCAGCCCCCTGTACCGCCCAAGCAAGCACCCCCTAAGGCATGTGCTAGTGGCCCCCCTCAAGTGCCCATGAAGGCGCCCATCCCCACTTCTGCTCTGGCACCTCATTAGCACTTGTTTGCGGAAGCCACCCATTCTGGCACTTTGGCACTGCCTGTGTTGCTCATCAAGCTGGCACAGGCAAACCCCTCCCTCGACCCTGATCACATCGCTGCAATGCATCAGGCCGCCACTGCCACCACTGGCTCTGCCAAGAAGCCATGCATGATCACTGCCAGGCCCACCCACCATCAATTGTTCCTTGATTTCACTGGCAATGCCAGTGAGATCACTTATCTCTATCACAAGGCCATGCGCCTTCTCAATGACGCCCTCTCATGTGCCAAGTCTTCTTTGCGCATTGAGAATATCACTAAGGCATACAGCACTATTGCACTGTACACCTCTGCCCTACCCTCAGATGCTGACATCACTGTCGTCAAGTCTGCCATTCCCTCTGTCTTCACTGCCCCATTCGAGCTGAAGATGTGCCGCCCCAGGTCAAGGTCTTATCTCAAGATCCTTGATGTCCCCTTCCAGGTGAATGGTGTCCATATTATGCCAGTTCAGATCACTAACTGCATGTGATTGTCCCCATTCAAGGACACTTTCACTGATGTCTCATCTGTGTGCATCATGTGCAACTCCCCCAAGGCCAACACCGCTACTGTCTGGTTCAACCTATAGGATTCTCAGTCAGGAGCTGGCGCCAAGAAGCTCCTCAACAAGTACCTTGACTTCAACGGTATGCAGGCCATCATCAAGCCCGCCCCTGCCCACCCCAGTGTCCCTCAGTGCCAGCACTGCTGGTGCTTTGGTCACTCTACCCCCACCTGCTGCAACTGCGTGCTCAGGTGTTCCTAGTGTGGTGGTCCTCACTGTAGTGAGAATCATTGCTCTACATCATTGTGCTGTAAGGGGAGTCCAAAGGCAAACCCCCCCATCCTGCCTACACCCACCAGGGAGCCCTGTCCCCATATCTCATGTATCAACTGCAGGGGCAACCATGCAGCTGATGATCAAAAGTGCCCATTCTGGTGCCACCAGTTCGACTATGACTGGCTTAGCTGTCACAAGGAGGACAATAGGAGGCCCCAGTAGTAGGTTGTGTACCTGCCTCAACACATCTTCCAACCCTGTCAGTATGTCGCTAGGGCCACACGTGCATGTAAGCTTACTGTTAGAGGTCTGCGAGCTGGACTTTAGTTTCATTTCTTTGTTACTATGCCACATTTCTTTGCTGTCGAGTAGTGTACTATATTCGGACAGGACCTTATCTATTCTTGTCTCTGTAGTGTTTGGCTTGGGTAGTGGTACTTACAGTAATAGACCGGTCACATGTACACCACCACTCACTTGTACAGTGCATATTTCTATGCCATCTGAAAGGAATCCTTCCGGTCTTTTTGCATATATGTATGTACACATAGTAGAGCTACATTTATGCACATTTAATTCCAGGGAATAGTCATTTGTAAAAGAGAAATGCAGCTGCATGTACATTTGGTGGAAGCTCTTGAATTTATGATTGGACATTTCTCCGCCCTGAATACAATATGGAGATAAATTTTAAGTGAACAATGTGTGCAAACATCCAAAGGGCTCATATGCAAGATTTTGGGTCCATTGAAGCTGAATAGCATTGTCGACAACAATGTCTTGACCATCTCAATGGTGAGTGTGACACAGCATGACATCACCCTAGCCATTGTGTCCATTGTCCCTCAATGGAATGCTATAGGGCGCATCTGGTATTATCGAACACTATAAAAAGTATGTAAATATACATGTAAAATATCCCCTCATATTCCTCTTGTTCTAACTCTTTACTATGCCACGCAAAGCTCTCTCCTTGACTAAAAAATCCCAAATTGATCATGAATTGTACAAGGAATATATGATGAAGGCTGTTGCCTTATACAATCATCAACTTGAAAAGGAGAAAAAGGACCGTCTTGGACTTTGCAAAGTCTGTTCTGCTGTTGAAAAGGATTTCTTTCACACCAAGGGAATTCATGTACATATCAACCACAACACACTTTGTAGCTTGGTTAATGGAGAGCAGCTCAAGATGGACTCTAATGCTTCAAGGAGCTGGTTATCAGATGCAGAGGCTGATGAAGTGATCAAGTATGTTGTGGGGCTTGCTGAGATGGGATTCCCACTTGATCACCGATGGCTTAAAGAGCATGTTGATGAGATCGCTCGGTCCCGATGGCAATCTAGGTTTCCTGATGGTGGTGTTGGAAAGAACTGGACATACCGCTTTATTGAGAAATACAGTGATCAGCTTCATATGTACAAGGGGCGTGCTCTTGATACTCAACGTGGTCAGGCAGGAAACCCAGCTACTCACAAGCAATACTTTGATCTTGTTGAGGAAGTTCAGCTTACTGGAGATAATGGTGCACCTATTGCCCCTGAGTGCACCTGGGCTATGGATGAGAGTGGGTTTCAGGCAAATGGCAATGAGGGTATTGGGGGCCGGAATGTTATTGGACCGATAGGAAAGAAAGTTCAATACCAACAGCAGGCTGGATCGTGCGAGAACATCACTGTTCTTGTAACTATTGGTGCTGATGGCAGTGCCCTACCTCCGGCAGTTCTCTATGCAGGGAAAGGATATTTAGTTAAATGGAAACAAGACAATCCTGCCAATGTGATGTATGTACTTGTCATATTGTATGGCTAGTGTATATGCTAATATTTGTTCATACATCAGGTTGGGTTACTCGAAAAAAGGCTGGACAGACAATGTTATTGGCCTTGAATATGCCAAGCACTTTGAAGCTTTGACTCGTTCAAGAGCTAATGGTCGTACTCGAGTGCTATACCTTGATGGTCATGCTTCACATGTTACCCGTTCATTTCTAGAGCACTGTCAAAACCACAGTATCAAAGTCATTTGTTACCCACCACACATAACCCACATTTATCAAGGCTTGGACGTTGTAGTTTTCAGTCCTCTCAAGGCTGCATATGGCAAGTGCTGAGACCAACTCCTTCGAGAAACAGGGGAACATGTCTCGAAGGAGAATTTCCTGTCTGTGTATGGTGAGGCACACCTTGCCGCACTTCAACCAGAATTGATCAAGAAGGCCTTCTCTGCAACTGGGCTTGTGCCCTTCAACCGTGACGCTATCAGAAAGGACAAATTCACCCCCAGTTGAGACACTTCCTTTCAACATTTCACCCCTGTTCCCCCCTCTACACCTGTTTGGATTGTAACTGATCTTATCGTTGACACTGTTCAACCACTGATACAAGATGACATCACACGTCCAAGTCAGCATTCACAGTCACTACCACTATGACATGCACTATCAGAACTCGCTACTACGGATGCTCACTTTCTCATCTCTGATTCCCCAATCAAAGCTTCATCCTCTCCTCCCAATACTCTGCCAATCCAGCTCTCACCCACAAAGAAAGGGCGGAAGAAGGAAACTTCACTGCAACAGCTCCTCAATACTTTAACTCATACAATGCTCGAGAAGGACTTACAAGTAGCATTGATAGAGAAGATTGATGAGGCAGACATTCTGCAGAGCCAAGTCCTCCGCCTGCAGTCAGCGATGGTCTTGCAGCAGGTTTATTGTGGACGTACTGTATGCTGCCAGTTGAATGCATGCGAAGTCAAAGCCGAAAAGAAGGGCAAAAAGGGTGGAAGGGTACTGGGAGATGGGCAGGCAAAGTTATTGACAGGTGCTGAGGTGTTCAAGCTTATTGAAGAACAGGAAGCTGGGCAAGAGAGGGAGGCACAGCTTCAAGTAGCAAAGAAGGAAGTGAAGGTTGCATATGAGCAGGAGTTGGAGATTTGGCTGAAGGCTGAGGAGGATCGAAAGCAGGCCAATGATGCTGGTAGATTGCGATGGCAGGAGGACCTAGATGGTTGGAAAATGAGAAGGAATGAGGCTAAGGCCAAGGGTGAAAAGCTGAAAGATTGGGATAAAGCTCACCTAAAACCCAAGCAGAAAGACTACTTATCCGAGGCCCTGCCAAAGCCAACCTTGAAGAGAATCAATATTTCAGGTGCCACAGATGATCTGGGTGACAATTCGGGATGGGAGGATGAGAGCGATGACGAGGACAGGGCGGAAGAGTAGATGATGTCGATTGGGTGTCACGTAGTATGTGATACTGTACGGTGTGACAGCCCCATTCGTCACACTGTACAGGTGACTAGGAATTGGCAAAATAGCACTCATCACCTTGTTCACGCCGTGGAATGCAGAGGGATGGACTTTTTCCCTAGATATCTTACCAGAACTTGCTTCACACCATAATGAATATATACAAATATTTTCGTGAAATTTGGATGTTTATTGAATCCGTAATAAGCCTAACACCATTTGGGTGTACAGGTGGCCGGTCTATTACTGTAGGCCCTGTATTATGTTGGCAAGCGCGGACTGTGACTGGGCACCGCATAATAAATCATTGATTAAATAAATAAATAAATAAAAAGTTAGTGGTCATGTGATGTATGTTGATCTTGCCTGTGGACACAGTGTTGACTCTCAGTCATTTACCAGTGTCCACAGGTGAGTATCTAGTTTCTATTGTGAACTCAGTCATTTACCAGTGTCCACAGACACTCTGGTCCCATTCCTGAACTGCTAGGACTGATATTCAGTCAACCACTGCCTGGATTTTAACAGGTTATGGGCCCAAGGCTCTAGTAGCTTCAAACGCATTTTCCTCCCACATTTCATGCGCTATCGCCTCCAAACTTTGTACACCTCAACGTCCCATGTATTCCTACATGCATGTCATGTTTTGTCCCGATCCAAAGCAATTTGACTCTGCAAAATGTGATTTATCTCACCTTCTCCACCTTCTTCCTTCTTCTCTCACCATTTCCTTTCCTCCACCTCAGAAACACATTGCCTCACTTGAAACCTTGTACCCCTCACCTCCACGCTGCTCTGCACCTGCTCCTCCAATTTCAGCCAATTTGCTTGCCCCAGTCCCTCGCAAATGCACCTTCTTTCAGCCTCTCCCTCTCCTATCTTTTTTTTTTTTTTTTAAAAAAAATCAGTGGACCCTGGAGGGGTCCAAATTTATAACATGGTGCGCAGTAGCAGTCCACGCCCAACTATCTACTACAGGGAACTGATACCGCTACTGACTATGCAAGAGTAAACAACTGGGAATATATAATGGTCTTGTCTGAGACAATACATGAATTGACAACAGAAGGGGGCTAGGCATGTGACAAAATACAAAGAAAGAAACATATACCGATATCACTGCATCAAGTGGCAGGCCTTGGGGTTCATAGGGGCCCACCCGGCAACTAGCGATGGATGGGGAACAATGCATTGACGCTAGGGAGCTCTCCCTAGGCCCAGGGCCAACCAGCAGGACCAGAATGACTTTGCAGCCAATCCCAATCAAACCAGTGGCACCAGAATGTGCATTTGTGGTCAGTAGCAGCATGTTCCTTGCTGCAATTGACACACTTGATGTGGGGACAGGGTTCCCTGGCAGGTGTGGGCTGAATGGGGGGGTTAGCCTTTGGCAACCCCTTACAGCAGGAGGAGGTAGTGCAGTGATTGTTGGACCAATGTGGCCCACTGCATTGTGAGCACCTGAGAGCACAGTTGCAACAGGTGGTGGTAGTGTGGCCCCAATGCCAGCATTGTTGACCCTGGGGGGTCCCAGGGTGAGCATGTGCAGCTCTGATCATAGACTACATGCCGTCAAAGTTGAGGTATTTACTGACCAGGCGCTTAGTGTTAGCGCCGGACTGAGAATCCCAAAGGTCAACCCAAATGGTGGCAGTGTTGGCTTTGGCAGAATTGCACATGATGTGCATGGAGGAGAGGTCAGTGAATATCTCCTTGAAGGGAGACAAACACATATGGTCGGAGACGTGTTGCGGGGTGGTGCAGATACCACTCATGTAGTAAGGGACATCCAGGATCTTGAGGTAAGACCTGGACCTGGGATGTTTAGTCTTTAGCTCAAATGGGGCTGTGAAGGCTGAAGAGAGGGAGGATTCAATCACCAATGCATCCGCATCAGTGGTGACAGTGTTGGTGTACAACAAGATGGTGTTGTATGCTCTGGCAATATTCTCGACATGAAGCAAGCTCTTCGCATGAGTGAGAGAGTTGTTAAGAAGGTGCATGGCCTTTTGATGGAGGTAGGTGATATCACCAGCATCACCAGTGAAATCAAGGAAGAGTTGGTGCTGGGTGGGGCCTGACATAGTCATGCGGGGCTTCTTTGCAGAAGGTGCGTCAGTGAGGGCAGCCTGATGTATTGCAGCAATGCGGTCAGGCTCAAGGGTGGGGTGGGACTAGGCAAGCTTGATAAGCACTGCTGCAGACACTGGAGTGTGGGCAACCTCAGCGAATGACTTCTTAGCTGCCAAGGGTGGGATGGGTGCTCACTGGGCTAGGCCATCAGACCTAACCTTAGGAGTGGGGGGTGCTTGAGTGGGTGCTTTGCCACTAGCATGGACACCTTTGCAGGTGCCGGCTTGGGTGGTAGGGGAGAATGGGCCGGGGTGGGCCACGGTACCTTGGGCATTTGCTTGGGCATCTTGGGAGAGCCCATGTCAATGTCACGTGGTTCTGCTTTGTCAGCGGATCCATGAGTTGCCTCATGGACAACACGCATATGATTAGGGCTGGCCTCCAGAGCTCTGGTGGCATAATCCTGAATGAAATCTATGAATGTGGCCCATCTCTGGGTGCACATACGCTTGCTGATAAGGGCTGTGTTGCCTTGGCCTTGGTTGAAGACTTCCGCAACAAGCCCAACAAGGGTCAGGACAAGTATGGCAATGGTGGCCTCAGGTAGGGGGCCTGGGGGAACTGACTGGGCAAAGTGGGTGAAGAAATGGAGCCCAGCAAGAGCCCAAGTCTCAACAGACTCCTCAGTTGACCTGGAGGAGACAGTGGATGGTGGTGCTGGGGGAGGGGGGTTCTTCATGGGGTAGAACGTCTGTCCACCAGCAGTGAAGGGCTTTGGGGATGGCGATAGAACATCAGCCACAAGGGAGGCTACTAGCTGCGATAGAACATCAGCAGCAGGCAGGGAGGAGGGACCGGGCAACGAAATGTCAGCCTGGGGGGGACCAAAGAACCTGCAAACATTGCAGGGGTCATCATAGGGGTCGAGATGTTCATCCTCAGACATCTCGGCGATGTTGAGCTCATTGGCGGAGGCTTTGGCAGACTCAGTTGTTTGGCAGGGAGGCTTGTGAGACTTAGATTTATGTCTGCCCATGTATCTCCATGTAGACCCAGTAGTATTGAACTCTAGTTGCAACACACCAACTAAGAGATGGTGGTGGTAAGAGGTCAAGGACAGGATCCTCCTTTCCCTCTTACCACCATCATCAAATTCTTTGACAGTGTCTACATACATATTGGCTACAAATACTATCAAAATGACTACACCATTGCATTGGGTGGACCTTAAGGGTACCCCACCACTGTCTTCGGACCCCATGAACCTCACCAACACTGAAACACGTGTCTCATTCAGCAAGTGCAACCACTCAAACTCTCCTGCGCTATCTATCAAATCAACTAGGCATTCTATTCAAGATGATGCCAAGTCTGCTACCTCCTCCAGGGCTGGCTCTGACCAAGAAATAGAGAGTGGTGAGAGCAATTCTGATTCATCTGTCTCAATCTCCCCCCCTTCATCACCCATTGCTGTCCATGCTATGCTATCACATACAGCATCACACTCATCTCTCAGAACTCCCCCTCCTCCCTCTTTGCATGCCAAGCAAGCTCATGCTTGTGAGTCTTGTAGAGGTCTGGACACCACTCCTAAGGCCATCTCAAGAACTGCGTCGATGAGCACATATGATGGCTTCAAATTGCCTATCCCCTTTCACCCATTTGGAGAGGGGTTTGTAGGTGAGCTCCAACTACCTGATCCTTTAAATTAACTCTCATAGGGACATGTGGAGTGACCAAGAGGATGGGATACTCAGAAATGGGGAACCTACCAATCGGTTCTTTGGACCCCCACCCACCTCAAGGCTGCCTCATGTGATCCGTGGATCCACTGAGTCAGCAAATGCTGTGCCATCTGGCACTCCAGCTACTTTCTTTGCCAGTTCCTCTAATACTAATGATGTCATTGGTGACGTCAACACACAGCTGCAGGAGTCTAGGCCTGCACAGCCACATCTCCCGGATCTCAAAGATCCATCAAACACAGCCACCAAAGAAACTGTTATTGTCGGTGAAGCTGCCTACAAAGTGCTTGAGGTGCTTAAATACATTACAAACTTCTTTAAACATCGCGCTGGGCTGGGCTTGCAGCCCAGTGAGAAAGACCCAAGGGTTCCCCAAATGGGGGAGCCAATTTACTGTTTACTCACCACTATGTTTGAGTCAGACTGGGACCGCTTACCCATCAACAGGGAAAGCAGGCTCATAATTATTGAGGCACTGAGACAATATCTCAGCCCTCCCTCCGACATCCCCATAACAGATTCCTCTCCCCCTCCAAAAGGGTAAAGGCAAAGGAAAGAAGGCACGTAAACCTTCCCCATCTCTTATCCCAACCCCCCTATTCCCGCCTGGCATTGTTGTTGGGCACACTACCTCCACAGCTTGTATTGATGATGACCCCATGAATGTTGACCAAGCCTCTCCCTCTTCCCAGGAATGATGTTTCATCTTCTGGTAATGCACATGACATTATGTCTGTGTCAGGCTCCCATAAGACAAAGAATGATGTTACATCTTCTAAGCCCTTTGGTCCTATCCATGTCTCCTGGGCCCCTCCTCCACCTTCCAATCACGTGACTATAAGGAATGGGAATGGAAATTTCAAGTGCTCAGTTGGGCGCCCCTCTTCTGATGGCCAGGCTCAGCCATCAAAACCTAACCCTAAGAGCACCTCTGAAATGCCACCCCCCATTCCCCCTCCTGATCATAAGGCATCCACCAAACCCCTTATGGAACATTTCAACAAGAAGAATGTGTTGTTCGCTGATGCTGCCCAACGGGGTGTCCAGCCGGTGGCTTCCTCTTCCAACTCCCCCAACATCAACGGGGTTAAGATGCAAGAAATGATACTTGCCTTCCCTGAACTATTGTATGACAAAGTCCTTGCTATGTACAAGGCTGGCTTTGGAAGCACCCAATCTCAGGTGCCTGAGCCTTCAACCACAAGCACTCAACACACTAAACCCAAAATGACAATGCACAGGCCCACTCATCACCAAGTCCTCATCCCTTTCGAGGGTAACATTATCACTGACTGAATCAAAGACTTCAATGAGGCAGCTGAATTTTGCAACCATGGCCTTGTCACTGCTCAATCCAAACTGCACGTTGAATCAGTTTGTGAATCATATAATGGAATTTCCATTGCTACTTTAGGCATTGCCACTCCTAATGACCTAGACACCATCAAATCCTGGCTGAAAAAAGCCTGGCAACTCAGAGACACTATCCCCATTGAACCCCATCTTCCCCAATCTAAATCATTCCTCAAAATTGTCGGCATCCTGTACTGGGTGGCCAATTCCTCCAATCCTCTTTCCCCTGCCTTCGTTGAGCAGGCCCTCTGCCTATCCTCACTCTTCAAAAATGTTATTCTTGCTGCTCATCCTCGCATCATGAAAGCCTCTCCCAAGTCAGACACAGCTGTAGTGTGGTTTGACATTTGGGACTCCCAAAATGGTACCAAGACCAAGACATTGGTCAACCATACCATCAACTTTGGTTAACATATTGGCACCATCCGTGCCACCAGTATGCACCCCAGCATTGCACAGTGCAGGAATTGCTGGTGGTGGGGTCACCCCACTCATGCGTGTCATGCCCTTGGCGCTTGCTGTCAAATTTGTGGTAGCCCTCATTGTGTTGAAAACCATAGAACCATGGCCTGGTGTTGCAAGGCCAATCCTAAATCAAATCCCCCTCACAATGCCACTCCTGATGGCATCCCATGTCCTCATCTTGAGAACTTTAAATGCCTTAATTGCAAAGGCGATCATCATGCTAACAACACCAAATGTCCATTTTGGAGAAACAGGTTCGACTGGACCTGGCACTCTAACAAAGCCACCGAGTCACACACTGCACGTGCTGTCCACACCAATACCAATCACTCTGGTGGTGGAGTTGCAGCTTAAATATGTCTGGTAAGAACAATACTATTTCTTCTGTTTGTATCTATTTGCAAAATGTGGGACGTTCTTATGCCCTGGTCAACACTATTCTTAAGTCCAAGAAGTTAGACTTTGACATCCTTTTTCTACAGGAACCCCTGTAGAATCACATCCACAAAGCACCCTCTATGACTAACCCTGAAGGGGATGATGTCATAGGTGCTCCTATTCACCCTGAGTGGCTGTGTATGGTTTGCCCTACTAAGCCTAATGACCCCTGACCCCATACTTTGACTTATGTTCACAGACGACTACTTCGTATGAGACCCATCCTTCAACAAGAGTGGGTTAACCATTGTGATATACAAATCTTGGGACTATTCAACCAGGGTAACTATATTCATTTTCTCAACATATATTCTGACTCATCTTCGTCGGCAATAAACTTTCTTTCGACAAACTTCATTGACATCCCCAATATTTTGTATATGGGAGGTGACTTCAACTGTCACCCTCCAGAATGGGATCCCTCAACCTCCCATATCCCTCATTCTGCCATAACTCTAATGGAGTTAGTAGATTGTTTCAATCTCACAAGGTCAATACCGACAACCTTTTCTCCAACCCATTTTTCTCCCATAAAAGATCACAATAATTCAGTTATTGATCTTATATTCTGTGCCAACACTTCCATTACCCATATCATTGATGCAAATTCGAGACTGCCTTCAGATCACACACCTTTGATTATTGATCTTCCAATTTGCCCAGATTATATTAATTATAAAAAATGTGTATTGCCAAAAGACAGCGATGAAGAGACTGCTTTCATTTCTCAGGTCTCAGAGCATCTAGCAGCTCTTGATTGTTCGAACATTCATTCCACCTCTCATTTGAACAATATCTCTAACTCTATTTCTTGTATCTTTTCTGAATCATGGAATATGAACTCTAAAACTGTATGGATTACTAACCAGTCCAAGGAATGGTGGTCCCCCCACTGCTCTGAGACTCTACTCACTTACAGAAGATCAAAAGATCGAAAAGACTGGTGAGCATTCAGAGCAGCTACTTGAGCTGCCAAATGTTCTTTCTTTGATGAAAGCATTCACGAGATTGCATCAACCAACAAACAACCCTGGGATCTCATGGAATGGGTCAAACAATGAAAACTCCCTGCTATTGAGGGCATTCGTTATCAAGGACGACCCTGTAATGATCTCCCAGATCTATGGAATGTGCTTCATTCATCTTACAATTCAGCATCCGGACGACCGGTAAGCCCCAGCATCTTAAATGAAATAAAATCCTTCCCTCCCTGTTCTTGGGCGAACTTCTCTGTACTTGAACTCACCGAGTCCCTCTCATCTTGTGCTAACTCATCAGTGCCCAGCCCAGATCATATCTCTTGGAAACATCTAAAATCTATTGTTGCCTACAATGATTGCCTCAAGAACATCCTACTTATTGCCAACATGTGTGTACATCTTTCTTACTGGCTGAGTCACTTCAAAGACTCGGTCTCTATCATCATTCCCAAGCCAAATAAACTGGCCTATGATACTCCTAAAGTGTTTTGTCCCATTGTCCTGCTAAACACTCTAGGAAAACTAATTGAAAAAATGATCGCATGTCACATGCAATTTGAGGTGGTATCTCTAGAAGTTCTCCATCCAAAACAGATGGGTGGGGTAATCCAATGCTCTACCAAAGATGCAGGCATTTTCCTTACTCACATCATTCGGGCTAGGTAGGCCAAAGGTATGATTACTAGCATCTGCGCATTTGACATTGCATAATTCTTCCCTTCATTAAATCACAACATACTCACTGACATCTTGTGTCGCCAAGGGTTCATTTTTCTCCCACTACCTCATTGGTCGATCGACTCAATTTATGTGGAATACTTTCCTGTCTGATGCTCTTTTTTTTTTTTTTTTTTTTAAAAAAATCAATGATTTATTACACGGTGCCTGGTCACAGTCCACACTTGCCAACATAATACAAGGCCTAAGTACCGCTACCCAAGCCAAACACTACAGAGATGAGAATAGATAAGGTCCTGTCTGAATATAGTACACTACTCAATGGCAAAGAAACCTGGCATAGTAACAAAGAAATGAAACTAAAGTCCAACTCACAGATCTTCGGCCATCGTTCAACAATTTCCGGTGAATAAACATCATGTATTAGCGTGAATACTGGGCAGTGAAATGAGTGGGGGAAAGCGGTGCTAGTGCGAGAGATGGGCAAAAGCCCCAGAGGGGCTTTCCTGCCTGTTCAGTGTGGGATAACAGGGGAGAGAAGAGGTGCGATGGGCAGGTGGGTAAAACCGTCCGTGGCGCGCTCTTCTCTGATGATACCGCCACGGGCCTGCGCAGGCACGGTGCAGGAAAGGTGATGGGAGTGGTGGGTGGGTGCAAAAGCAAGACTGCCCATGTACGGCCACGGCAGACAGTCGTGGTATGAGGGAAGAGGCCATGTCCACTGTGACTGTGACACTTGGCCTAAGACCTTGCTCTACTCTATTGTAATCTTACTCAGTTGTAGACTTGACATCTTCGGCCATTGTTCAACAATTTCCGGCGAATAAACATCATGTATTAGCGTGAATACTGGGCAGTGAAATGAGTGGGGGAAAGTGGTGCTAGTGTGAGAGATGGGCAAAAGCCCCAGAGGGGCTTTCCTGCCTGTTCAGTGTGGGATAACAGGGGAGAGAAGAGGCACGATCCCATTTCTGGTAGGAGTCTCACGACGCAATGAGACGTGTCTCAAACCCTGTTACATTAGGAGTGAGTTGTATGAAAACTTTCGGAGGGAGATGAAGCCGCCGTTGGCTTACCATTAATCCCAAATTCAGCAATATGTGTTGTAGCTACCGACGGTTGCAGAGAGTCGGTACTGTGAGCTGGAGGAAAGTAGTGTGTAGCTCGGGCTTGGACTGCATGTAGGGAGCTAAAATCTGGGCATGTCTGGAGAGGTAGATGGAGAAGGCATCGCTGGCCCAACGGCCTTTAGCTTTCATAACTTCAAAAGGGGTGCCTCGGAGGAGGTACTCAAGTGTTGAACCGATGCAGATTGCATGGCCTTTTCGTGTGGGAAGATTCGCCGATTGTGCTACTGATGAGATAGTGGAGAGGAAAATCTTCTTCGTGAGTGGCCTTCGTTTGTCATTATGAGTGTAAGAAAAGAGGTGCTCAGTTGGATTGGGCTGATTCACGTGAAGGTGGTTGTCAAGGGCGGCATGTGGGTCAGAATCATCATCCTGTTTCACCCAGTAAATGTCTTCTCCATCGATAGGAGCCGCTTTGGTCTTGGGGATGTGCAACACAGTTGAGACCAGACCCTGCTGATCTGTTTCTGTTCATACATCTGTAGATTTGACATGTCTGCTGGGATCGAATGATTTGAGAGTTGGGACGGTGAGCTCTCCTAATCTTGCTGAGCCATAAAAGGCTGTGGTGAGGCAAGCAAAGATGGCGGCATGGAGGGGCTTATTGAGTGTGAGATGTTTTCGAAGTGAAATGATGTAGTCGACTGTATAGGGATCCCGTCTGGGTCTCTTTACGGACGCTGGTGCAGTTTTTTCAGCTGCGCGGATTAGAATGTCAATATCAGCTTTATCCGCCTCCCACTTCATTGCATGGAGAAGATGCCAGGCACGAACTCCACTCACATAATTTGTGATGGTGCTTCCGGAATAGCAACCTGCTAGGGCAGTGATGAATGATGCGATGAGGGAGTGTGGAGCTGGGGCACGATGATCCTCTGGGATGTCCTTCGAGTCACAGAAAACATGGAAGACAAGTAAACTGGCACCATAGCAAATGCGTGTTGATTCATCCCAGGCTTGTTCGCGAAGGGATCTGATCCTGTCTAGTTCTGGATCTGGAAGGCTTGCGCCTGGTGTGTGTGGTGTTGCGTTGACTGGAAGCCACTTGCGGAGTCTATCTTTTGCAAGTACATGTGGTCATAGTGGGGAAGGTCTGGGTTGTAAAGATGGGGAGTAAGGGGAAGGGCGGGAAGAAGTGTTGGAATGGGGTTGCGGTAGTGGGGTGTTGAAATTCGGCTTTGGCTTATGTATAAGGGGTCTCTGGCTTGCCGTGGGAGATAAACTCATCAGCATGTCGGCTGAGCAAGTGATTTTCTCGTGTATTAGGGGAGAGCTTGTGCTTGTTGGTATGGTCTGGTTTTGGCTTAGGTATGGATTGGTTGTTTGTGGTTGTAAGATGGCATTCAATCTTTCGGAGAGGAGCATCGAAATCAATGACGAAGTTTTGGAGGGAAGCGGGGATGTTGACTGCTGGGAGTAGAAGGGCGGTGGGAGGGTAAATTCCCCTTGATGGTTTGTCTGCTGGATTTTCTTTGCTGGGTACGTAACACGTGAGTACGGTAGAGTCTTTGGTGAAGGTGAGGTCATGGATGAGTTTGAAGACTTCATTGGTTGGGCGGTTTTTGCTCCGCCCATTCCACCATCCTTCAACAACTCCTTTGTTGTCACCATAGACTCTGAATTCGATGTTTTCTTTTTCAAGAAGGATAGATGCAACGAGGAAATAAAATCTGACTGCTTCGGCCCAGCCGATATCTCTGTTGTTTTGTTTCCATCCTGGGATGAGCCTCCAGGCTCTCCATCTATTTCCAATTGTGATCGCAATTCCAATTTCGGAGCTTGCATCTGAGTAAGCCGCGAAATCAGCCACTGGTTTCGCTCCTGGTATATTCCTCTGTGTGAACCACGGGGAAGGGCTTGAGAGTTGTGTGAGCCACCAGCTGATGTCATTATGAAGATTGCATGGTGGGTGGCGCAGTAGGAAAGGACGGGATCCGAAAACTGACAGAAATGATTCGAGCAAAGTCAGGTAAGCCTTCCCCCTTGTTATGACTAAGCAAGCATGAAGTAGTTTGCCATGTACAGTGGCTCAAAAAACTGTCCCAATGTTTTCGCATTTTGGACATATTTGCTAATACCAGGGCAGATATATGGCCTAGCATCCTGAAAATATTCACACAGGTACCTTGACATATTGGGAGCATATATTCACATGATCATGAATATATGCTCCCAATATGTCAAGGTACCTGTGTGAATATTTTCAGGATGCTAGGCCATATATCTGCCCTGGTATTAGCAAATATGTCCAAAATGCGAAAACATTGGGACAGTTTTTTGAGCCACTGTAACTTCTGAGCTTCTTCGAGAGTGTGTGTCTGCTTTGCTTGCCATTCTCGGATGGCAAGGATGTACTTCTGTTTCTTTGAGTCTGGTATGGAGACAATTAGATTGTCTAAATCCCACTGAAAGCCTATGAAAGTGACTTTCGAAGCAAATTGTGTGTCCTTGTCCCTTTCCCAAGGGATGCCAAGGATATCTGAAAGTTTGTCGATGTTGTCAAAGTTATATGTGAATGAGGTGTCATGTTCGAGTCTAGGTGATGCAGTGGAAAGATCTTTTATGGGGAATAGAAAATCTTCATCAAACTCTTCTAAGCGATTGTTGGGTGTGGTGTGTCCCTTATACCAGATTCGGCCTTTCTGGTGTACTAAACTACCTGGAGTGGTGACCTGATGTGCTCGCTTTAAACGGTATTGGTTATATGTATGCAGGTGTTCACGCCAAATTCTGAAAAATATGTGATCATCGACCCATTTTGAGACTGGTCCTATCCCTTGAGCTCTCATCAACTGTGCTCCAGCGTCTGCTACTTGGCCATAAATTCCAGCTCCAGAGGAGAGTCCGAAGGCATCACAAGTGTCGATCGCAAATTCGTCAAGGTCTGAAAGTCGGACTACCATACCTGGCCACTGATCCGGGGCTACTGGTATGGTGCAATAGGCCTCTTTAACATCACGAGTGGCGGCTTCTGAGCCCGGCGGTAGGTGGGTAAGGATTAATGAGATAGTTCCGAAGGTTCCCCATGTACATGGGAAATTCTCAGGGTTGATGGATGAGTTTATGGAATTGAATTCATTAGTGGGATTATGGGGGTGTGAGAAATTCTGTATCAATCAAAACTTTCCTGGCTTCCCTGCCTTGGGAATAATGCAAAGAGGTGATGATTGAAACGGGCCCAGGGTCTTCTCAATTTCATTTGCTGTCAAAGGGCCAAAGTAACGCTGTTGCGAGAATTCTCGAGCAAGGATAATATTAAATTCATTGCGGTATGCAGCTATAGAATGGTGATTAAGTGGAGTATATGATTGGGTGATATCGTGAATGCCGATGTGAAAGCCATTGCATAAACTAGAGGCGAGGGTAAGGAAAGAATCATGCAGATTGTGCAAGTGTAGTAAATTTGACCATGCATCCACATTATATGGGGAACTAAGAGTCGGGCTCTTGTGCGAGAGGGCACTGTTGTGCGCCATGATCAGAGCTTCCACAGCCCGAGCATTCATGCTTGTGGTTGTGGGAGGTGCTCTTACATCCTTGCTTTCGCTGCCAGTCGGAACAGAGGACAACTCCATCTGGGTTGACGAGACGCTTTTGGTCATTCCACTTGCATCAGACTGGGTGTTTCTTGTTCCAGATCCTGTCTGCGTTACACTCAGCGACTTTGTGTGGATGTCGGCCAAGGCATCGGGTGCAGATGGAGAGGAGGGCTGACGAGACTGCACCCATGGTGAAAACCTGAGAAGGTTTCCTCTTCTTTGGTTGACGAAGTTCAGCTATGGATGTTGCCTCCACTGAGATTGGGTTGTCATCATCCTCTCGGTAGCACTTCTTGGCTTTCTTTGGGGAAAGAAGCTCAAGAGATTGGATTTGTGCCGATAGCCTGAGTTCAGTAGTGGCATGAAGGATGAGAGGTACACCCAGGTGAAAGATGGTAGCCATATGCAAGCACGTATAGGGATATATGCGGGTGAGAGGTGATGTATGCATGTATGCAGGTGTATAAGCATATGTGACGTATGCATGTATGCAGGTGATATATAAGTACGTATGCGTGTGTGCGGATGATGAGCGAGTGAGTAGATGATATAGACCCATGTCGTGTATTGACAAGTAATGATAAATATGGGATGGAGAAAGGATAAACCGTTAATGACCGTTTCGTGATGCACTTGCAGAAGGAGCAAACATACCATGCAGTGAGATCTATTTGAATTTCTTTCATGAGTTGCTGCTCAATGGCTTCGAGGTGTTTCTCATTTATCTTGCCTATGTCGAAGAGAGGGTTTTCGGATGAAGCGTTCATCATTTCCTTGTGCCACTCTCTCCGAACCTCTGCAGCATAGTGAATTATGATCTTATCTCCTAGGTGTGGGTTGCGTCGAGCTGGGTTCCAGTCCAGCTCTAAAAAGAGCTTTGCGAGTGAGGAGATGTATTCATGAGGCCATTTCTGCTCTTTGGAATGGTCGATGAGTAGTTGTGCGGCCATTGACATGTCTCGCCAGGAGAGTTTTTTGTCAGGAACGGCCCCACGGGAGGGGGAAGCTTCATCCATGGGTCTGAGCGCAATCTTGTCGTTGTTGAAGGCAGCAATGGTGAACACATCACTCGGCGTGGAAGTGCTATAGCGATGGGTGTCCTCACAGCCTTTCTCTGTGAAATACCATAGCTCTACATATTGGAATTTAAGGAGCTTCTTGAGTGCATAAGCAGACGGCTGCGTTTTCCTCTTGTGTGAGACTTTGCTCCCTGCTGCTAGTGGGGGAGGCTTGCGCCGATGTGCAGTAGGGAAAGGCAAGTTATCCTCTTCATCGGAATGTTGTTCCGGAGACTGTTGTCTGGGTTGTTGAGGAGGTGTCTGCTGTAGATGAGGGGCTCGCTCAGGTTGTCTCAGTAGATCGTTGTCATGAACTGGCAATGGCTGTTCCTGCTGGTTGATTGGATCAGCTCCTTGTGGCTCCTGCTGTTCATGCTCGTCTTGGTTTTGTCTGGCTTCCTCTAGCTGAAGGGCCCAGCGTTGTCTCCGAGCCTGATTGTCTCAAGTCCACCCATCCAGTAAAGCTTGGGCAGCTTGTTTGTTTGTTTGCTCGTTTTCTTGTGTGATGAGCAACCTGACAGGCGCATAGAATTCGGATGCAAAATCTGGGGGGATCTCTAGGTTCGGATCCTGCGCTAGACGGTCTGCAGCCATGCTGAAAGCTGTTTGAAGATAGGGGTATACGAGGCCGGGGGTGATATCGAGTGTTGAGCATAGTAGTGTGTAAGAAGAAAAGGAAAAGGAAAAAAAAGGGATTATATTTTCTTAAAAGGAGGAGGGAAGTCTCGGAAATGCAAAAGCGAGACTGCCCATGTACGGCCACGGCGGACAGTCATGGTATGAGGGAAGAGGCCATGTCAGCTGTGACTGTGACACTCGGCCTAAGACCTTGCTCTACTCTATCGTAATCTTACTCAGTTGTAGACTTGACACCTCTAATAGTAAGCTTACATGCATGTGTGGCCCTAGTGACATACTGACAGGGTTGGAAGATGCATTGAGGCAGGTACACAACCTACTACTGGGGCCTCCTATTGTCCTCCTTGTGACAGCTAAGCCAGTCACAGTCAAACTGGTGGCACCAGAACAGGCACTTTTGATCATCAGCTGCATGGTCACCCTTGCAGTTGATACATGAGATATGGGGACAGGGCTCCCTGGCGGGTGTGGGCAGGATAGGGGGGTTTGCCTTTGGGCTCCCCTTACAGCACAATGATGTGGAGCAATGATTCTCACTACAGTGAGGACCACCACACTGGGAACACCTGAGCACGCAGTTGTGGCAGGTGGGGGTAGAGTGACCAAAGCGCCAGCAGCGCTGGCACTGGGGAACACTGGGGTGAGCATGGGCAGGCTTGATGACAGCCTGCAGACTGTTGAAGTCGAGGTACTTGTTGAGGAGCTTCTTGGCGCCAGCTCCTGACTGAGAGCCCCATAGGTTGAACCAGACAGTGGGGGTGTCGGCCTTGGGGGAGTTGTGCATAATGCACACAGATGAAATGTCAGTGAAAGTGTCCTTGAATGGAGACAAACACATATGATCAGTGATCTGAACTGGCATAATATGGATGCCGTTCACGTGGAAGGGGACATCGAGGATCTTGAGATAAGACCTCAACCTGGGGCAGCGCATCTTCAACTTGAATGGGGTGGTGAAGATGGAGGGAATAGCAGACTCGACAACAGTGATGTCGGAGTCTGAGGGTATGGCAGAGGTATACAGCGCGACAGTGCTGTATGCCTTGGTGATATTCTCAATGTGCAAAGAAGACTTGGCATGTGAGAGGGCATCATTGAGAAGGTGCATGGCCTTTTTTTTTTTTTTTTTAAATCAATGAATTTATATAGAGGTGCTTGATCGCAGTCCGCTTTCAACTAAATATTACACACAGACAGTACACTACAGCAAGCTGGGGTACACGAAGCAGTCAAAGACCGCAAAGGTGCATGGCCTTGTGGTGGAGATAGGTAATCTTACTGGCATCTCCAGTGAAATCAAGGAACAATTGACAGTGGGTGGGCCTGGCAGTGGTCACGCACGGCTTCTTAGCAGAGCCAGCAGTGGCAGTGGTGGCCTGATGCATCACAGTGATGCAATCAGGATCAAGGGAGGGGTTTGCCTGTGCCAGCTTGATGAGCAACACAGATGGCGCTAAAGTGCCAGAACAAGCGGCTTCTGCAAACAAGCGCTGACAAGGTGCTGGAGCAGAAGTGGGGATGGGTGCCTTTGTGGGTGCTCGAGGGGGGCCACTAGTGCATGCCTTAGGGGGTGGTTGCCTGGGCGGTATGGGGGGATGGGCCGGGGCAGGCCGCAGTGCCTTGGGCATTTGCTTGGGCACCTTGGGGGAGCCCATGTCGATGTCACATGGTTCCACTTTGTCAGTGGATCCATGGGTTGCCTCATAGACGATGCATGTGTCTTTAGGGGAGGCTTCTGGCTTATTGAACCAAGCAAAGCCCTGCATGAAGGAGCGAAAGGTGGTCCAGCCACAGCTGGCCCACTGTTCACCCATGGAAATGCATGCACTCCCATGCCCACTCATCTCAAATTCATAGATGGCACTAGCAAGGTAGCTAGCACATGCCTTGGCATAGTCCTTGTTGAGGAGGGAATCATCAGGGAGCTCTCACATGAAGTGCAAGAACTTCTTGAGGCTGTTCAAAGCCCACTTGGCTGCGGCATTGTCTCCAGGCACAGTCCTGGTGGAGGACGATGGGGTGGATGGCACAATTGGGGGAGGAGTGGGGACTGGGTAGTATGTGGTACCACCAGCGACAAGAGGGGCCTTGGGACCAAAGGTCACTGGAGGCTGAGTAGTAGGTGCCAGCGATGGAACATCAGTGGGCACCAAGGAGAGGGGTGAGGGCAACTGAACATCAGCCCTCATGGAGGCAATAGCAGCCTTGAAGTCTGCCATCATGTGGGTCAGCTGGGTGGAGGTGAAGGGCCTGGGGGCCTCTTCGATTGTATCAAGCTCGTCATCACCAGATGCGATATTGGAGTCGAGGTCCATGTTCGCGATTTTACGAGCGACAGCTTTAGATTTGCATCTACCCATATTAGCTAGAGTAGAATTGGTGTATACTAGACGTCTAACTGCACACCAACTAAGAGATGGTGGTGGTAAGAGGTCAAGGAGGGATGTCCTATCTGATGCTCATGATGCAGATGTTGGCATAGGGCAAGGATCTGCTCTTTTGCCTATACTCTTGGTGTTATACTTAGCGCCTCTCATGTTCTTGTTTGATCAGCATGCTCAACTACAATCCATTCCCTCTTCCCTTCTATCCTTTGTTGATGATTGGCTTTGTATATCTCAAGCGAAAAACTATACTGACACAATTTCTTCCCTCAAATCAGCTTATTCCATCATTAACTCCATTTGTACCAACCTCGGATTAGTCATTGAACACAATAAATCTGAAGTCTTCCATTTTTTCTGACCTCAAAATGACTCCAACCCCCCTCTCGACTTATCTGACATTGGTGGCCCCCTCCTTCATCCAAAACACTTCTGGTGATACCTAGGCTTCTACTTTGATTGTTGCCTTTCATTCCAAGAACACATTCGATACTACTTCACCAAAGCATTATCCACAGTGAAAGCTATGGGTATGCTAGGTAATTCTACCCGAGGTCTTCTCCCTCTCCAGAAATGACTTCTTTATAGGTCATGTGTTGTCCCAGTAGCAATGTATGGCTTTCGATTATGGTACTTTGAAGGTGCTCATAACAAGGCACTTCTCAAGTGCCTTTCTTCTATACAAAGGCATGCGGCTCTTTGGATCACAGGCACCTTCTGCACTTCTCCATCTGGTGGTACTGAAAGTATTGCTAGACTTATCCCTATCCATCTCCATCTCCGCAAACTAGCTATTCATTCTTCATACTGAGTTTCTACTTTACCCTCTAATCATGCATTACATTCTCTTCTATCTGATTGTTTCTCTCTTAATTCTCCCCCTCATCCCCAATCACTTCGCCTTCTTACTCCGGCCATAAAAGCTAAAGTCAAAGGCCCTATTATTGATGTAGATAATTCTCTTTCTCATCTTTCTGATTCCTTTTCTCCCTTTGCTCCTGAATCCAAGCCTGGGTCTCATCTCATGGATGTTTTCTCTGATTCTATTCATTTTCATCCTTGTAATTGCTCGGACAAGCACAAAATGTATAAACATGTATCGTCTCTTGACTCAGTTTTCTCCTCTTCTTCTTCTGATCATAATTGTATTTCAGTTGTTACTGATGCCTCTGTTCCACTTGTAGGTTCCCTTCAGGTGGTTTCGGCAGCACACTTATATCACAGTGGACAACAAGTGTCCCATGCAAAACAGGCAAGCAGCCGGGTGTCTTCTACTAACACTGAACTCTATTCCATTCGCATTGGTATTGCAAAGGCCATCTCCCTCCAATGCAATCACATCATACTTATCACCGACTGTCTTCCAGCAGCCAAGCTGGTGGTCAACCCCTCTATCCACTCAAGCCAGTCACACTCTATCCAAGACTGTTGACTCCTATCAGACTGGCTTGTTGCAAAACCATCTCGGTCCATCAATTTCTGGGACATCCCATCCAAGTGGCATTAGAAGCCCCATCTCAAAGTCCACAATGATGTCACTTCAACACATATCCACACCCCCCCCCATACAGGTGCCACCCTCGACTTCTTGTGATGCAAAGTCACCAATGACTGCCAGAAATCCTGGGAGTCTATATTCTGGAAGAAGAAGTACCACAGCAATGGTTTCCTTCTTTCAAAGAAAAATCACAAATTCCTCATCCCCACTTATGTCAAGGGTGGTACCTGGCTTCCTCTAGCTAATGAGTCACCATCATTATGTGCACACATGACTCATGCTGTTCTCAACCATGCTCCAATTGGAGCTTATTGTGAGAGGTTCTTCCCCCTCGAACCCAAATCCTGTCATTGTGGACATCGCCTGGAAACACAACATCATATTCTGTGCTATTGCCCTCTTTATCCCATCTGCACTCAATGGGTGCAATGTGCTTTCCCTCAATATGAGTTCCTTGTTGAGTTCTTGAAGAAGAATCTGGCCACCTTTGCCTTCACCAATCACGACACATGTCCACTGCCGCTTCTAGCTCCTGTGCCTGCCGAACCAAATGAAGGTGAACTATATTCTTTCATTTCATCTCTTCTCTTTTCCTTTGAGTCCGATCTCTGTTTATAACACCTTGTTTCATAGTCTCTCTTGAGTCTTCTCTATTTCACTGGACTAATCATATATAGTCTTTGTCTTAAGTGGTCTTTGACTGCTTCATGTACCCCGGCTTGCCATAGCGTACCGTCTGTTTGTACTATCTAGTTGAAAGCGGACTGTGATCGAGCACTGCTATATAAATTCATTGATTTAAAAAAAAAAAAAAAAAAAAAAAAAAAAGAGGTCAAGGAGGGATGAGTCTCTATCTTGTTTTTTTTTTTTTTTTAAAAAAAAATCAGTGGACCCTGAAGGGATCCAAATTTATAACGCGGTGCATGATAGCAGTCCATGCCCAACTACTACGATATGCAGAAAGTACCACTACCAACTACACATCTACATAGCTAGGTATAAATACGAGTCCAAAGTCCGCTTAGTACAAATAACATCTTTACGCAGTGATACATAGTTTGAAATGAAAGCATACTACAATACAAGTTGGGCTGTTCTGATCTACCAGCAGATGGAAATGCACAGCATGGATCTCCAGGGCCCACCATGCACAGTGCAGGGGCAGACAATGCGACCTGTAGGGAAGAGAACCCTACAGATGCAACCGAGTGTTATGAGCCATTCCTCAAGAACAGCTGATGGTTCAAACTTGGTATTATTTTCATGAACTCTTATCCACTTTAGCATATTGGTTACATCAGTTTTTATTGGTCTTTCACCTTCGGACTTATTCTGACATCTTCCATTTTATTAATTCATACCACCTTGTCGAAATTTTCTGACAACTGTTTAATAGTAAATTTTATATCTTCTAGCCTTGTAAAATTTGTGGACTCCACTTTGATTATTTCTCTGTTTACTACTTTGCTTGTTTTCCTTATCTGATCCTATATTCCGCATCATATATAAGTAGCACAACTTTGTACTTGGATTTCTCAGTCTGATAATCAACTTAGCGATACATTACTTTCCTCTGCTCTCTGTTTGTCCTCTGTTCTCTTATCTTGTCTGAAATCCAGGTCAAGTGTCAGTAGTTGGCACAACACATAAGTTGAGGCAGGGGCACCTGGCTTCCCTTAACTAATGAGTCGCCATCACTATGTGTATGCATGACTCATGCCATCCTCAATCATGCTCCTATTGGAGCTTATCGTGAGAGATTCTTCCCCCTCGAGCCCAAATCCTGTTGTTGTGGCCATCTTATAGAAACACAACATCATATCCTGTGTTACTGCCCCCTCTATCCCTTCCGCACTCAATGGGTACAATGCGCTTTCCCTCAGTACGAATTCCTCATCGAGTTTTTGAAAAAGAACCCAACTGCTTTTGCCTTCACCAATCATGACACGCGTCCACCACTGCCTCAAGCTCCTGTGCCCGCTGAACCAAATGAAGGTGAACTATATTCTTTCATCTCATCTCATCTCTTTTCCTTTGAGTCCAATCTCTGTGTATAACACCTTGCTCTATAGTCTCTCTCGAGTCTCTTCTATTTCACTGGACTAATCATATATAGTCTTTGTCTTAAGCGGTCTTCGACCGCTTCATGTACCCCAGCTTGCTGTAGTGTACCGTCTGTCTGTAAATATTTAGTTGAAAAGCGGACTGCGATTGAGCACCGCTATATAAATTCTTTGATTTAAAAATAAATAAATAAATAAAAACATATAAGTTGAGGCCACAACCCACTCCCACATCCAACAACTGGCTCCTGCCTTCCCTCTGTTATACCTCTGTTCACCTGGTTTTAGACATCGGCTCCCCACCCATAGCCTTGTGGTGGAGATAGGTGACTTCCTTGGTGCTGCTGGTGAAGTCAAGGAAGAGTTGGCAGCGGGTAGGGCCCCATGGTTGTCATGTATGGCTTCTGGATGGCAGGGGTGGTGGCTTGGGTGGCTTGGTGCATCACAGCAACATGCTCAGGCTTGAGGGTGGGGTAGGACTGCACCAACTTGATCAGTGATGCAGCTGCAGTAGGAGTGCAGGCTGCCTCAGTGAAGGACTTCTTGGCCAAGGTGGGAGGAGAAGGTGCCTTGGTGGGCACTCACTGGGCCAGGCCATTGGGCCACAACCGGGCTTGAGGAGGGCCACTAGCATGTGCTTTAGGGGGCACTTGCTTGGGCGGTAGGGTGGGATGGGCCAGGGCAGGCCGATGATCCAGAGGGGGTATGGTGGGTGCCTTGGGGGAATCCATATCGATGTCACATGGACCTGCTGAGTCAGCAGATCCATGGGTTGCCTCATGGATGATGCATGTTGCTTTAGGGCCAGCCTCAGGCAGGCTACACTTGTACCTGAGGTCATACATTACATTCCCAAAATTGGTCAGCCCATGGACAATGAGTGAATGCAAGGAGAGGGGGGTGCCATTGAGCTCCAGCTCATCAACAACAATAAAGGCCACCTTAGCAAGGCATGTGATGGCAGCAGAGGTATCCTCCTCTGGGATGGAGGAGTGAGAATCGGCGCACTTCTCTAACCAGGAGAGGAAGCGGCGTAGTCCAGCAAGGCCTTTCTGGCACGATATCATATCTTGTGCTATTGCCCCCTATATCCCTTCCGCACTCAATGGGTACAATGCACTTTCCCTCAGTACAAGTTCCTTGTCGAGTTCTTGAAAAAGAACCTAGCTGCTTTTGCCTTCACCAATCATGATGCGCGTCCACCGCCGCCTCAAGCTCCTGTGCCCGCCGAACCAAATGAAGGTGAACTATACTCTTTCATTTCATCTCTTCTCTTTTCCTTTGAGTCCAATCTCTGTGTATGACACCTTGTTCAATAGTCTCTTTCGAGTCTTTCTTATGTTGCTGGACTAATCATGTATAGTCTCTGTCTTAAGCGGTCTTTGACCGCTTCGTGTACCCCAGCTTGCTGTAGCGTACCGTCTGCCTGTAATATTTAGTTGAAAGCGGACTGCGATCGAGCACTGCTATATAAATTCATTGATTTTTTTTTAAAAATAAAAAATAAAAATAAAAAGGCCTTTCTGGGCTGGGGTCTCCTTCTTTCCCTTGGAGGTCGACAGGGGGGCAGACAGGGCAGAGGGTTGCTCCACAGGATAGAACATGGTTCCACCAGCCATGAAGGGCTTGAGGGGAGCCTCAGGGACAGAAGTCACCAGAGGTTGAGTAGTGGGCATCTAGGATAGAACATTACCAGACATTGGGGGAGGGGGCCAGGAGACTGAAAGTCATCCCAGGGAGGACCAAGGAACCTGCACACATTGCAGGGATCATTGTATGGGTTGAGGTGGTCATTGTCAGCCATCTTGGTGATGTTGAGCTCATTGTCAGATAGGGTGGCAGACTTGGTTTCAAGTGATGCGAACTGATTCACGGTGTTTCTAGACTTATATCTACCCATGTTACAGTACATAGACAACGTATAAGTGCCTCAAAGCAACAACCAACTTTTGATGGTGGTGGTAAGAGGACAAGGAAGGGATGAGTCTCTATCTTGTTAACTCAGTCATTTACAGTTGTCTGCAGATTCCTGTGTGAGTTGTGAGCTTCCTGGGTGATTTCTCTGGTTTCTAGGACCTCCTACATGTCCCCTGTACATCACCTTCTAATACTGGGCAAGCTTGATAAGCACTGCTGCAGACGCCAGAGTGCAGGCAACCTCAGCAAATGACTTCTGAGCCACTGAGGAAGGGATGGGCACTTACTGGGCTTGGCCATCAGACCTAACCTTAGGAGCAGGGAGCACTTGGGTAGGTGCTTTGCCACTAGCATGGGCCTTTGCAGGCACCGGCTTGGGTGGTAGGGAGGGACAGGCTGTGGTGCCTTGGGTGTTTGCTTGGGTGCCTTAGGGGAGCCCATGTCAATGTCATGTGGTTCCACTTTGTCAGCAGATCCATGGGTTGCCTCATTGATGATATGTTTACAATCAGGGTCGGCCTCCAGAGCTCTGGTGGCACAATCCTGAATGAAATCCACAAATGTGGCCCATCCCTGGGCTTGCATATGCTCACTGTCAAGGGCCATGTCATCTTGGCCTCAGTTAAAAACTTCCACAACAAGCCCAACAAGGGTTGGGACAAGTACAGTGGTGGTGGCCTCAGGTAGGGGGCCTGGGGGAGCTGACCCAGCAAAGTGGGTGAAGAAACAGAGCCCAGCAAGAGCCCAAGTCTCAACAGACTCCTCAGTTGACCTGGAGGAGACAGCAGATGGCAGTGCTGGAGGAGGGGGATTCTTCACAGGGTAAAATGTCTGTCCACCAGTAGTAAAGGGCTTTGGGGATGGTGACGGAACGTCAGCCATGAGGGAAGCTACACACTGCTATGCAACATCAGCAGCAGGCAGGGAGGAGGGACCGGGTGACAAGACATCAGCCCAGGGAGAACCAAAGAACCCATGAATATTGTGGGGGTCATTGTAGGGGTCAAGATATTCATCCTTGGACATCTCAGCAATGTTGAGCTTGTTAGTAGAGGCTTCAGCGGACTCAGTTGTCTGGTAGGGAGGCTTGTTAGACTTAGATTTACATCTGCCCATGTAGCTACAAGTAGATGCAGTAGTATTAAACTCTAGTCACGACACACCAATTAAGAGATGGTGGTAGTAAGAGGTCAAGAAGGGGGTCCCTCTCCTATTCCTCATGCCTTCTCTTTCCCTTCTCTCACTTCCACCAACTATTTCTCATAGTCTGGTAAGATTTTTATTTTTATTTATTTATTTATTTTATTTTATAATCAATGATTTATTACACAGTGCCTGGTTGCAGTCCACGCTTGCCAACATAATACAGGGCCTAAGTACCACTACCCAAGCCAAACACTATAGAGACAAGAATAGATAAAGTCCTGTCTTTTTTTTTTTAATCAGTAGACCCCAAAGGGGTCCAAATTTATAATGCAGTGCGCAATAGCAGTCCATGCCCAACTACTATGATATGCAGAAAGTACCACTACCAACTACACATTTACATAGCTAGGTATAAATATGAGTCCAAAGTCCACCTAGTACAAACAACATCTTCATGCAGTGGTATATAGTTCGAAATGAAAGCATACTACAATACAAGTCGGGCTATCCTGATTCACCAGCAGATGGAAGTTGCATGGCATGGATCTCCAGAGCCTACCACACACAGTGCGGGGGCAGACAATGTGACCTGCAGGGAAGAGAACCCTACAGATATGACTGAGCAGCATTGCAATGATGGTATTCAAGCCAAAGTCGGTCAAACCAGTATCGCCAGAATGGGCACTTGCAATCATTAGCTGCATGCGACTTGGTGTAGTTGATGCACTTGATGTGGGGACAGAGATCCCTGGCAGCGGTGGGTGGAATAGGGGGATTTGCCTTCAGACTCCCCTTACAACAGCTTGAGTGGGAGCAGTGGTTCTCAGTATGATGAGGACCACCACAAGCAGTGCATCGCAATGCATGGATGTGGCATGATGGGGTAGAATGCTCCCAGCGCCAGCAACACTGACACTGTGGACTGTCTGGGTGAGCATGTGCGGCCCGGATGATAGACTGAACACCCTTGAAGTGGAGGTACTTGCCCAGGAGCTTCTTGGCACTTGCTCCTGATTGAGAGTCCCAGAGGTCAAACCAGATGGTGGTAGTGTTGGCTCTGGAGGAGTTGCACATAATACACATGGAGGAAACATTTGCGAAAATGTCCTTGAAGGTGGACAATTGCATGCAGTCAGTCATATGATTTGGCGTAATGCAGACACCATTCATGAATCTACATTCTGGAAGAAGAAGTACTGCAGCAATGGTTTCCTTCTCTCAAAAAAGAACTGCAAGTTCCTCATCCCCACTTATGTCAAAGGGGGCACCTGGCTTCCTCTAGCTAACGAGTCGCCATCATTATGTGCACACTTGACTCATGCTGTTCTCAACCATGCTCCTATTGGAGCTTATTGCAAGAGGTTCTTCCCCCTTGAGCCCAAATCCTGTCACTGTGGCCATCACCTAGAAACATGACATCATATTCTATGCTATTGCCCCCTCTTGTTATAAGGTGATGCACAGGGGATGTGTGGGAGGTCCTAGAAACCAGAGAAATCACCCAGGGAGCTCACAACTCACATAGGAATCTGTGGACAACTGTAAATGACTGTATTAACAAGATAGAGACTTGTACTCACCTGTGGACAACTGTAAATGACTGAGAGCCAAGAAAGTGTCCACAGGAGAGTTGAACATCCAGTCAGGTGATCTACAACTGACTAAGCAACCTCTGCATTAACTCTAACTTCACACATCAACAAATCAATCACAAATACTTGTAGACTGTCCAGAGCACATCTGACACACCCCCTTGATCTGACAAGTCCACAAGTTGTTGGAAACACCAAAATCGACACCTATACTCTCTAGTGAGTCAATCCTAGCATGGGAACTGCAAACTCCACCATCTTGGGCTGAACAGCTTTGGTAAACAAGTCTGCCACATTCTGGCTGGTGGGGATGTACTCTGGAGCAATGAAAGCGGACTGTACAGCATCCCGGAGCCAGTAGAACCGCAGATCCAGGTGCTTCATGCGACCATGATGCTCAGGATTCTTGGAAACATCAATCCCAGACTTGTTGTCAATTAGGAGAGTGGAAGCATAGGAAGGGGAATAGCCAAACTCTGTCAGGATGTTCCTCATCCACATGATCTCCTTGCCAGCCTCAACTGCAGCCACATACTCAGCCTCTGTAGAGGAGAGAGTAACAAAGGGCTGACACTTGGAGGACCATCCCACAGCTCCACCACACACCAGAGTCACATATCCACCTGTAGAGTGACTGGTTTGCTTACAACCACCATGGGAAGCATCTGTGTAGGTCAGAAAGAGCTCCTCAGCTTCACAGCCCTTGTAAACAAGCTTGTAATCACTCGTGCCCTTCAGATAGTGCAGGAGATGCTTCACAGCAGCCCAGTGCTCAGGATGAGGGTTGTGGTTGAATCTCCCAAGGTAGGAGACTGCATAAGCAAGGCAGGAAAGGAAGGGAGTGCATCTTTCCAGCAAGGCAGGGCTTGCAAACTGCATCAGGCTGAGCTGAGGAGTCGATTTTAAGCCCAGTAACCAGTTCCTGCTGTATCATCTTCTTCACATCAGCATAATTATGGTGTGCAAAGCGACAGTGCCAGAGTGAGAGGTCAGCAGGAAGTGTGGAGATGCTAAAAGCGGTCTCAGAAGCAATGGTAGTGCCATTGAGGACAGCAGAGTTGGTGGAATCAATGGAGGCAGTGAAGAGAGTCTCTCCCTTGAGTCTAAAGGCCATAGAATGCGAAGAAATCGATATATTGAACCCCTTATTTCGTGTGAGGTATAGACAAGACAGGAGATTACTCTGGAGGTCCAGAACATGCAGTACACGTGAAAACTCGACCGCTCCAGCCATTTTTCCGCCCATAACAGGCTGAAAGACCACTGAACCCATCCCAGCTGAATATATGACAGAGTTGTCTGCTAATCTGATTGGTATGCAACAGGGGGTATATTTCTTGAACCAATGACGGTGTGGGGTCATATGTGACATAGCACCTGTGTCTGCAATCCAATGGAAGTCAGCATTGAGCTGGAGGGGTGGGGAAGAGGCTGGGGAAGTGAGGGAAGCGATAGGAGTGGAGGGGGAGCTTGTACTTGCATTTCCAGCGAATTCTGTGACTCTGCTTGCTTCTCCGGATGCTGGAGGGGCAGGGGAGCCGTCAGAGTCCTCCTGGGCCTTGTTGGCACAGTTTCCATGTCATTTGGACTGGGGGGGAGCGTTCTGAGTGTCCTCTTGAGCCTTGAGGCAATCCTTGTCCTTTCTCCAGCATTTGGCCTCTGTATGACTGGTTTTGTGACACCAGCCACATGGATCGGTCGATTTCGCTGTTTTGAGGCCTCTGGAGGCAGCAGAAAGCGCAGAGGAGGAAGAGGGAAGGTCTATGGCCCTCCTGCGACGTTGGGTGTCCTCAGTGACAAAGACCTGATGCACAGCAGCCTTGTCAAGTTTGTCCTTGAGGAGGAGAGAGGAAATGAAAGAGGAGTACTCCTCAGTGGGCAGGGCTCGGATTAGAGCCATAGAAGCGAGCTCCTCATCTAGGCCTTTGAGGTCAAAGTCATCAGGGCGAAGATTTTGGATTTGCTTCATGCTCTCCTCCACCCTGTTGATGAGGGACTGCAGGGACTCGTCCTCAGCCTTCCTGATGTTGAAGAGGTCGTCATAGGCATTAAAACGAGTGCCAGGATGCCTCTGGAGGTGCACAGCTCGCAAATCTGTCCACATCTTGACAGTGTTAAAAGGTGACGCACAGGGGATGTGTAGGAGGTCCTGGAAACCAGAGAAATTGCCCAGGGAGCTCACAACTCACACAGGAATCTGTGGACAACTGTAAATGACTGTATTAACAAGATAGAGACTTGTACTCACCTGTGGACAACTGTAAATGACTGAGAGTCAAGAAAGTGTCCACAGGAGAGTTGAACATCCAGTCAGGTGATCTACAACTGACTAAGCAACCTCTGCATCAACTCTAACTTCACATATCAACAAATCAATCACAAATACTTGTAGACTGTCCAGAGCACATCTGACATAGTGATCATACCTTTGGCCCATCCAGCCCAAATTATATGAGTAAGGAAAACACCCACATCCTCAGTAGAGCATTGGATAACTCCTCCTATCTGGTTAGGGTGGAGAGCACCTGAGGATACTGCCTCAAATTGCATACGATGAGTGATCATTTTCTTAATAAGTTTACCTAAAGTGTTTAGTAGTATAATGGGATGAAACACTTTCGGAGTATCATAGGCCGGTTCGTTTGGCTTGGGGATGATGATAGAGACCGAGTCTTTGAAGTGACTCAGCCAATGAGAGAGATGCATGCATGCATTAGCAATGAGTATAATGTTTTTGAGGCAGCTATCATGGGTGACAATTGATTTGAGATGTTTCCAGGAGATGTGATCAGGTCCAGGTGCTGAGGAGTTAGCGCATGAAGAGAGAGATTCAGTGAGTTCAAGGGCAGAGAAGTTCACCCAGGATCAGGGAGGGTGGGATTTCATTTCATTCAAAATCTGTGGGCTTACCAGTCTTCCAGAAGTGGAGTTGTATGATGAGTGAAGAGCATTCCATAGGTCTGGGAAATCATTGCAAGGTCATCCTTGAAATTGAATGCCCTCAATAGCAGGGAGTTTTCATTGTTTGACCCATTCCATGAGGTCCCAGGGTCATTTGTTGGTTGAAGCGATTTCATGGATGCATTCATCAAAGAAAGAGCATTTGGTGGCTCAAATAGCTGCTCTGAACGCTTGCCAGTATTTCCAATCTTTCATCCTTCTGTAGATGAGTAGAGTCTCAGAACAGTGGGGGGTCCACCATTCTTTCAACCAGTTAGTGATCTATACAACTTTAGAGTTTGTGTTCCATGAGTTGGATAATATGCGAGACAAAGAAACAGAAATGTCGTCCAAGCATGAAGTAGAGAGAATGTTTGAACAGTCAAGGGCCACTAGATGCTCTGAGACCTGAGAAGTGAAAGCAGCCTCTTCATTACTATCTTTTGGCAACACACATTTTTTATAATTAATATAATCTGGGCAGATTGGTAGGTCAACGATCAAAGGTGCATGATCCGAAGGCAGTCTCGAATTTGCATCAATGACATGGGGAGTGGAGTTATTAGCACAAAATATGAGGTCGATAACTGAATTATCATGATTTTCGATAGGAGAAAAATGGGTTGGAGAAAAAGTGGTCGGTAATGACCTTGTGAGATTGAAACAGTCCACTAACTCTGTTAGAGTTATGGCGGAATGAGGGATATGGGAGACTGAGGGATCCTACTCTGGAGAATGACAATTGAAGTTGCCTCCCATATATACAATATTAGGGATGTCGATGAAATTCATCAAAAGAAAATTAATTGCCGAAGAGGACGAGTCAGAATATATGTTGAGAAAATGGATATAATTACCCCAGTTAAATAATCCCAAGATTTGTATATCCCGATGGTTGACCCACTCTTGATGAAGGATGGGTCTCATATGAAGAAGTCGTCTGTGAATGTAAGTCAAAGTACGGTGTCAGGGGTTGTTAGGCTTAGTAGGGCAGACCATACACAGCCACTCAGGGTGAATAGGGGCACCTATGACATCATCCCCTTCAGGGTTAGTCATAGAGGGTGCCTTGCGGATGTGATTCCACAGGGGTTCCTGTAGAAAGATTATGTCGAAGTCCAGCTTCTTGGATTCAAGGATAGTGTCGACCAGGGCATAAGAGTGTTCCACATTTTGTGAATAGATACAAACAAAAGAAGTAGTTTTGTTCTTACTAGACATGTTTAAACTGCAACTCCGCCACTGGAGTGATTGGAATTGGCGCGGACAGCATGTGCAGTGCATGACTCAGTGGCTTTGTTAGAGTGCCAGGTCTGGTTGAACCTATTTCTCCAAAAAGGGCATTTTGTGTCATTAGCATGATGATCACCTTTACAATTAAGGCACTTGAAGTTCTCAAGATGAGGACATGGGATGCCATCAGGAGTGGTGTCATGAGGGGGGTTTGATTTAGGATTAGCCTTGCAACACCAGACTATGGATTGATAGTTCTTCATGTGATGAGGGCCACCACAGATTTGACATTATGCACCAAGGGCACAACATGCATGGGTGGGGTGACCCCATCTCTAACAATTCCTACACTGTGCCACACCTGGGTGCATACTGGTTGCACGGATAGTGCCGACATGTCGGCTGAAGTTGATAGTGCAGTTGACCAACATCTTGGCCTTGGTACTGTTTTGAGAGTCCCAGATGTCGAACCACACAACAGCTGTGTCCAACTTTGGAGAAGCTTTCATGACGCAAGGGTGAGCAGCAAGGATGACATTTTTGAAGAGTGATAATTGGCCGAGGGCTTGCTCAATGAAGGCAGGGGAGAGGGGGTTGGAAGAATTGGCTACCCAATAAGGGATACCAACGATTTTGAGGAAGGATTTCAATTGTGGAAGACAGGGCTCAATGGGGATAGCGTCTTCTAATTGCCAGGCTTTTTTAAGCCAGGACTTGATGGTATCGAGGTCAGTGGGAGTGGCGATGCCCAAGGTGGCAATGGAAATGCCATTGTATGATTCGTGGACAGACTCAATACAAAGTTTGGATTGGGTGGCAGTGAGACCGCAGTTACAGAATTCAGTTGCTTTATTGAAATCTTTAATGTGGTCTGCAATAATGTTTCCCTCAAGTGGGATAAGGACTTGGCGATGAGTAAGTCCATGCATTGTCATCTTGGGTTTAGCATGTTGAGCGCTTGTGGTTGAAGGTTGGCACTACTGAAGTCTGCCTTGTACATGGCCAGGACTTTGTTGTACGATAATTCAGGGAAGGTGAGGATTATTTCCCACATCTTGACCCCATCGATAGAAGGAGAGGATGAAGAGGAAGCCAAGGGCTGGACACCCCGTTGGGTGGCATCAGCGAATGACACGTTCTTCTTGTTAAAATGTTCCGTAAGGAGTTTGGTGGATGCCTTATGGTTAGGAGGGGAAATAGGAGGCAGCATGTCAGAGGTGCCCTTAGGGTTAGGTTTTGATGGCTGCACCTGGCCATCAGAAGAAGGGCACCCAACTGAGTGCTCAAAGTTGCCATTCTCATTCCTTGGGATCACATGATTGGCAGGTGGAGGGGGAGCCCGAGATACTCAGATAGGACCAGTAGGCTTAGAAGACATAATGTCATTCTTTGCCTTGCAGGAGCCTGACCCAGACAGAATGTCATGGGCCTTACCAGAAGACATAAAGTCATTCTGGGGGGGAGGAAGGGCACCCTCTGTGGGAGGGGCTTTGTCAATATTCATAGAATTGTCATTGATGCGTGCTGTGGGATTAGTTTGCCCAATGACAATGCCAGGCAGGAATAGGGGGGTTGGGATGAGAGATGGTGAGGGTTTACGTACCTTCTTTCCCTTGCCCTTGCCCTTAGGAGGGGGGAAAGAGTCCGTCATGGGTATATCAGGGGAAGGGCTAAAATACTGTTTCAGCACTTCAACGATCATGAGGCCACTTTCACCATTAATAGGCAAATGGTCCCATCCTGAATCAAACATAGTTGTAAGTAGACAGTATATGGGTTCCCCCATTTGGGAAAACCTCAGATCTTTCTCTCCAGGCCATAGTCCCAGTGCAGCGCAATGCTTGAAGAAGTTGGTCACATATTTAAGCGCCTCAAGCACTTTGAGGGTAGCCTTGCTGACATAAACAGTCTTTTCGGTGGCTAAGTTTGATAGATCCTTGAGATCTGGGAGGTATGGCTGTGCAGGCCTAGACTCCTGCGGCTATGCAGTGACATCACCAGTGACATCATGTGTGACATCAGGTGTGATATCATTAGTATCAGAGGATCCAGCAAAGAAAGTAGCCAAAGTGCCGGATGGCACAGCATTTGCTGACTCAGTGGATCCATGGATTGCATGAGGCAGCCTTGAGGTGGGTGAGGGTCCAAAGTACCAAATGGTGGGTTCCCCATTTTTGAGAATCCCATCCTCCTGGTTGCTCCATGCATCCCCGCGAGAGTTCAAGTTGAGAGGATCTGGGGGATTTAACTCACCTATGAATCCCTCACCAAATGGATGGAAAGGAATAGGTGATTTGAAGCCATCATATGCACCCATTGACGCCATTCTTGAGATGGCTTTGGGTGTGGTGTCCAGTCAATGGACCTCACGAGCACGAGCTTGCTTGGCATGCGATGACAGTGGGGGAGGAGTTCTAAGAGATGAGTGACACTGCACGTGAAAGTGTAGTAGGGGCAATAATAGGGGAGGAGGGGGTTGAGTTGTCAGATGAATCCGAGTCACTCACACCACTTTCCTCTTCATCAGAACCAGCTCTGGATGAGGTGGCAGACTTGGCATCATTGTGGACAGAATGCCTGGTGGATTTGATAGAGAGCACAGGTGATGTGGATCAGTCGCGCTTGTTGATTGAGACACGTGTTTTAGTGTCAGCAATGTTCATGGGGTCCAAAGACGGTAGAGGGGTACCCTTAAGGTCCACCCAATGTGATGGTGTAGTCATTTTGATGGTATTCATAGCCAATATGTATGTAGACACCATCAAAGAAATTGATGATGGTGGTTAGAGGGAAAGGAGGATGAGTGTCTGTGTCTTTGATATTGCCCAATTTTTCCCCTCCCTTAACCATGAAATTCTTACTGACATCCTACGACACCAGAGGTTCACCCCAGAACTTGTAAATTTCTTCTCTCATTATCTTATAGGTCAATCCACCTAATTCATGTGGAATACTTTCTTATCTGATGCCCATGATGCAGATGTTGGTGTAGGGCAAGGCTCAGCTTTATCTCCCATACTATCAGCGCTCTACTTAGCGCCTCTCATGTTCATGTTCAACTAATGTGCTGGTTTACAATCCATTCCCTCTTCCCTTCTATCTTTTGTTGATGATGGGCTTTGTATATCTCAAGCGAAGAGTTACACTGACACTATTTCTTCCCTTAAATCAGCATACTCCATCATTAACTCCATATGCTCTGATCTTAGACTAGTCGTTGAATATAATAAATCTGAGGTCTTCCACTTCTCTCGCTGTTACAACGATTCTAATCCTCTACTCGACTTGTCTGACGTCAGTGGCCCTCTCCTTCACCCGAAACACTTCTGGTGGTACCTTGGTATTTATTTCAACCAAAGACTCTTGTTTCATGAACACATTCAATACTACTCTACCAAAGCATTGTCCACAGTGAAAGCTATAGGCATGCTAGGTAACTTATCCCAAGGTCTCCTCCCCCTTCAAAAATGACTCTTATATAGGTCATGCATCATTTCTGTTGCAACATATGGCTATCATCTATGGTTCTATGGGGGTGCTCATAACAAGGCACTTCTCAAATCCTTATCCACCATGCAAAGATGCACAGCTCTCTGGATCAACAGCGCCTTCCACACATCTCCTTCTGGTGGCGCTGAAAGTATTGCTGGCCTTATTCCAATCCATCTCCATCTTCGTAAACTAGCTATTCACTCATTGTACCAGGTTTCTACTTTACCTTTCAATCATGCATTATGTTCTCTTTTGTCAAACAGTTTTTCTCTTAATTCCTCCCCTCATCCCCAATCCCTTCACCTTCTTACTCTGGCCATAAAAGCTAAAGTCAAAGGCCCTATTATTGATGTAGATAATTCTTTTTTTTTTTTTTTTTTTTTTAAAATCAACGTGACCCCGGAGGGGTCGCAAATTTATAACGCAGTGCGCGATAGCAGTCCACACCCAACTACTACAACATGTAGAAAGTACTGCTACCAACTACACATCTACATAGCTAGGTATAAATACAAGTCCGAAGTCCGCCTAGTACAAACGACATCTTCATGCAGAGGTACATAGTTTGAAATGAAAGCATACTACAATACAAGTCGGGCTGTTCTGTTTTACCGGCGGATGGAAGTGCACGGCATGGATCTCTACGGCCCACCACGCACAGCGCGGGGGCGGACAATGCGACCTATAGGGAAGAGAACCCTACAGACGCAACCGAGCGGCATCGCGACGATGGTTTTTAAGCCAAAGCCGGTCAAACCGGTGTCGCCAGAATGGGCATTTGCGATCATCAGCTGCATGCAACTTGGCGCAGTTGACGCACTTGATGTGAGGACAGGGATCCTCGGCGGCGGTGGGCGGGATAGGGGGGTTTGCTTTCGGACTCCCCTTACAACAGCTCGAGTGGGAGCAGTGGTTCTCAGTACGATGAGGACCACCGCAAGCAGCATATCGCAACGCACGAGCGCGGCACGATGAGGTAGAATGCCCCCAGTGCCAGCAATGCTGACACTGTGGACTGCCTGGGTGAGCGCGTGCAGCCCGGATGACGGACTGAACACCCTCGAAGTGGAGGTACTTGCCCAGGAGCTTCTTGGCACTCACTCCTGATTGAGAGTCCCAGAGGTCGAACCAGATGGTGGCAGTGTCGGCTCTGGTGGAGTTGCGCATAATGCGCATGGAGGAAACATCTGCGAAAATGTCCTTGAAGGCGGACAGTCGCATGCGGTCGGTCACGTGATTCGGTGTGATGCGGACACCGTTCACAAAGTAAGGGACGTCGAGGACCTTAAGGTAGGACCTCGACCTGGGGCGGCGCGTCTTGATCACAAAGGGGGCAGTGAAGACGGAGGGGATGGAGGACTCAATGACGTCACAGTCGGCGTCAGAGGGAACGGAGGAGGTGTGCAGCGCGATCGTGCTGTATGCCTTGGTGATGTTCTCCACACGCAAGATCGACTTGGCGCAGGAGAGAGAGTCGTTGAGAAGGCGCATGGCCTTGTGATGGAGATAGGTGACCTCATCGGCACTGCCGACGAAGTCGAGGAAAAGTTGGCGGCGGGTGGGGCCCTCGGTTGTCATGCGCGGCTTCCGAGTGGCGGGAGCGGCGGCTTGGGCGGCCTGATGCATAGCGGTGATGCGATCAGGGTCGAGATTGGGGTGGGATTGCGCCAACTTAATGAGTGACGCAACTCCGGCGGGGCGGGCCGCCTCGGTGAAGGACTTCTTGACCGAGGTGGGAGTGTTAGAAGGTGACGCACAGGGGATGTGTGGGAGGTCCTAGAAACCAGAGAAATCGCCCAGGGAGCTCACAACTCACACAGGAATCTGTGGACAACTATAAATGACTATATTAACAAGATAGAGACTTGTACTCACCTGTGGACAACTGTAAATGACTGAGAGTCAAGAAAGCGTCCACAGGAGAGTTGAACATCCAGTCAGGTGATCTACAACTGACTAAGCAACCTCTGCATCAACTCTAACTTCACACATCAACAAATCAATCACAAATACTTGTAGACTGTCCAGAGCACATCTGACACGTGTACCTGCCTCAATGCATCTTCCAACCCTGTCAGTACGTTGCTAGGGCCACACATGCATGTAAGCTTACTGTTAGAGGTCTGTGAGTTGGACTTTAGTTTCATTTCTTTGTTACTATGCCATGTTTCTTTGCCATCGAGTAGTGTACTATATTCAGACAGGACCTTATCTATTCTCGTCTCTGTAGTGTTTGGCTTGGGTAGTGGTACTTAGGCCCTGTATTATGTTGGTGAGTGCAGACTGCAACCAGGCACCATGTAATAAATCATTGATTTTTTTTTAAAAAAAAGGGGACATGTAGGAGGTCCTAGAAACCAGAGAAATTGCCCAGGGAGCTCACAACTCACAGGAATTTGTGGACAACTGTAAATGACTATATTAACAAGATAGAGACTTGTACTCACCTATGGACAACTGTAAATGACTGAGAGTCAAGAAAGCGTCCACAGGAGAGTTGAACATTCAGTCAGGTGATCTACAACTGACTAAGCAACCTCTGCATCAACTCTAACTTCACACATCAACAAATCAATCACAAATACTTGTAGACTGTCTAGAGCACATCTGACAGGTGGGTGTCTTGGAGGAACCCATATCGATGTCACATGGATCCACTGAGTCAGTGGATCCATGGGTTGCCTCATGGATGACACACATTGCTTTAGGGCTGGCTTTGGGCATCCCACACTTGAGTCCAAGGTTATACTTTTTTTTTTTTTTTAAAAAAAAAAAAAAAATCAATGAATTTATATAGCAGTGCTCAATCACAGTCTGCTTTCAACTAAATAGTACAGACAGATGGTACACTACGGCAAGCTGGGGTACACGAAGTGGTTGAAGACTACTTAAGACAAAGACTATATACGATTAGTCCAGTAAAATAGGGAAGACTTGAGAGAGACTATAGAACGAGGTCTTATACACAGAGATCGGACTCAAAGGAAAATAGATGAGATGAGATGAAAGAATATAGTTCACCTTCATTTGGTTTGGCAGGTACAGGAGCTTGGGGTGGCAGTGGATGCATGTTGTGATTGGTGAAGGCAAAAGCAGCCAGGTTCTTTTTCAAGAACTCAACAAGGAACTCATACTGGGGCAAAAGGGCATTGCATCCATTGAGTGTAGAAGGGATAGAGGGGGCAATAACACAGAATATGATGTCGTGTTTCCAGGTGATGGCCGCAATGACAGGAAGTAGGCTCGAGGGGGAAGAACCTCTCATGATAAGCCCCAATTGGAGCATGATTGAGGACAGCATGAGTTATGCATACACATAATGATGGCGACTCATTTGCTAAAGGAAGCTAGGTATCCCCTTTGACATAAGTGGGGATGAGGAACTTGTGATTCTTTTTTGAAAGAAGGAAGCCATTGCCACAGTACTTCTTCTTCTAGAATATAGACTCCCAGGATTTCTGGCAGTTGTTGGTGACTTTGCATCACAAGAAGTCTAGGGTGGCACCCATGTGGGGGGGGGCGTGAATATGTGTGGAAGTGACATCATTGTGGACTTTGAGATGGGGCTTCCAATGCCACTTGGATGGGACATCCCAGAAGTCAATAGACTGAGATGGTTTGGCAGCAAGCCAGTCTGATAGAAGTTGGCAGACTTGAATAGAGTGTGACTGGCTTGAGTGGATAGAAGGGTTGACTGCCAGCTTGGCCACTGGAAGACAGTCGGTGATGAGGATAATGTGATTGCATTGGAGGGATATGGCCTTTATGATACCAATGTGAATGGAATAGAGTTCAGCGTCAGTAGAAGACACCCAGCTGCTTGCCTGTTTTGCATGGGACACTTGTTGTCCACCATGATATAAGTGTGCCGCCGTAACCACCTGAAGGGAACCTACAAGTGGAACAGAGGCATCAGTGACAACCAAAATACAGTTATGATTGGAAGAAGAAGAGGAGAAGACCGAATCAAAAGACGATACATGTATATACATTTCGTGCTTGTCTGAGCAATTACAAGGATGAAAATGAATAGAATCAGAGAAAACATCCATGAGACAAGACCCAGGCTTGGATTCAGGAGCAAATGGAGAAAAGGAATCAGAGAGATGAGAGAGAGAATTATCTACATCCATCTCTCCTTGACCTCTTACCACCACCATCTATTCGTTGGTGTGTTTTAAGACGTCTAGTTTACATTGTATCTCTGCCTATTCTACATGGGCAAGTGAAAGTCTAAGTCTAAAGGCCCCCCCTGCCAATCTACCGAGTCCGCCGAGGCCTCCGCCAACGAGCTCAACATCGCCGAGATGTCTGAGGACGAACATCTCGACCCCTACGACGATCCCCGCAATGTGTGCGGGTTCTTTGGACCTCCCCAGGCTGACGTTTCATTGCCTGGTCCCTCTTCCCTGCCTGCCGCTGACGTTCCATTGCGGTCGGTGGTCGCTCCCATGGCTGACATTCCGTCGCCGTCCCCAAAACCCTTCACTGCCGGTGGACAGACATTCTACCCTGTAAAGGACCTCCCCCCCCCAGCACCGCCGTCCGCTATCTCCTCCGGGTCAACTGAGGAGTCTGTTGAGACCCGGGCTCTTGCTGGGATTCGTTTCTTCTCCCACTTCATCGGGAACATTCCCCCAGGCCCTCTTCCAGAGGCCACCACCGCCGTGATCGTCCCGACTCTTATTGGACTGGTTGCGGAAGTTTTCAACCGGGGCCAAGGTAACACGGCCCTCACCAGCGAGCGAATGCGAGCCCAGGGATGGGACACATTTGCAGATTTCATTCGGGACTGTGCCACCAGAGTCGAGGGGGCCTACCCTAAACGTACGCGCGTCGCCCATGAGGCAATCCATGGATCCGCTGACAAAGCGGAACCACGTGACATTGACATGGGCTCCCCCAAAGCACCCAAGCAGACTCCCTTGGATCGTCGGCCCGCCCCGGCCCATCCCACCTTACCGCCCAAGCAAGCGCCTGTTAAAGCGCGCACTAGTGGCCCCCCCCAAGCTAGGGTTAGGTCTGATGGCCAAGCTCAGCAAGCGCCCACCAAAGCGTCCCCTCCTCCCTGTCAGATGTGCTCTGGACAGTCTACAAGTATTTGTGATTGATTTGTTGATGTGTGAAGTTAGAGTTGATGCAGAGGTTGCTTAGTCAGTTGTAGATCACCTGACTGGATGTTCAACTCTCCTGTGGACGCTTTCTTGACTCTCAGTCATTTACAGTTGTCCACAGGTGAGTACAAGTCTCTATCTTGTTAATATAGTCATTTACAGTTGTCCACAGATTCCTGTGTGAGTTGTGAGCTCCCTGGGCGATTTCTCTGGTTTCTAGGACCTCCCACACGTCCCCTGTGCGTCACCTTCTAACAACACGACCTACTACCAGGGCCTCCTATTGTCCTCTTTGTGATGGCTAAGCCAGTCACAGTTGAACCAGTGGTGCCAGAACGGGCACTTTCGATCATCAGCTGTATGGTCACCCTTGCAGTTGATACATGAGATATGGGGACAAGGCTCCCTGGTGGGTGTGGGCAGGATGGGGGGGTTTGCCTTCGGACTCCCCTTACAGCACGACAATGTAGAGCAATCAAAACCCTCCTTGTCCTCTTACCACCACCATCGAAAGTTGGTGTTTGTTCTGAGGCATTCTCACATCATCTATCTATGTTACTATGGGTAGGCGCAAGTCTAAAGCTACTGCAAATCAGTTTGCCGCATTCGAATCCGAGTCCGCCATCTCTGATGATGAGCTCAAATTGCCAAGATGGCCGAAGATGACCACCTTGACCCCTATGACAACCCACTCAACATGCGTGGGTTCTTCGGCTCCCCCCAGGCTGACGTTCCGTCACCTGGCCCCTCCCAACTGACAGCTGACGTTCCGTCGCCATCGGTTGCTCCCCCAGTGGCTGACGTTCTGTTGCCACTCAAACCCTTCACAGCCGGTGGAACCACCTTCTACCCTGTTGATGCTCCCCCTACCATACCCCAATCAGTGACCTCCTGGGAAAGAAGAAGGAGCTCACCCCTAAGTGCACTCTCAATAACCTCCTATCCTTCCTCAAGTGGTTGGATACCATCGAAGATCCCGCTGAAATTGTGGAACAAGACGCATGGTCCATGGTTACTTGTTTAGCCAAGGCCTCACATGCCGTAGCCAGTGAGCTGAAGATGAGCAGCACACTGATCACCTCAAACTCTCTCAATACCAAGGGCTGGGAGACGTTTGCAGATTTTCTGGGGGACTTCAGTCATAAAAGGATCGTAAGGATTGGCGAGCATTCAGAGCGGCTACCAGAGCCGCCAAACGCTCTTTTTTCGATGCGCGCATACACGAAATCACATCTACCAACAAATGACCCTGGGACCTCATGGAGTGGGTAAAACAACGAAAACTCCCTGCCGTCGAGGGAATCCACTACCAAGGGCGACCTTGCAACGACCTTCCGGACCTATGGAATGCACTCCATTCATCATACAACTCAGCATCCGGTCGCCCGGTAAGCTCTAATATTCTCAACGAAATGAAATCCCTTCCTTCTCGTTCCTGGACGAATTTTTCTGTCCTTGAACTCACCGAATCCCTCTCTTCATGCACTAACTCCTCAGCACCCGGACCTGACCACGTCTCCTGGAAACACCTAAAGTCCATCGTTGCCCACAATGAATGCCTCAAGAACATACTACTCATAGCTAATGCGTGCGTACGTCTCTCTCACTGGCCGAGTCACTTTAAGGACTCAGTCTCTATCATCATTCCCAAGCCGAATAAACTGGCATATGATACACCCAAAGCGTTTCGTCCCATCGTTCTACTAAACACTTTAGGTAAATTAATCGAGAAGATGATTGCCCGCTGCATGCAGTTCAAAGCGGTATCCCTAGATGTTCTCCACCCTAATCAAATGGGCGGAGTTATCCAACGTTCCACGGAGGATGCAGGAGTATTCCTCACTCACATCATTCGAACCGGATGGGCTAAAGGTATGGTTACTAGTGTCTGTGCTTTTGATATCACCCAATTCTTCCCCTCCCTAATCCACGAAATCCTCACTAACATTCTACAACGACAGGGGTTCGCCCCTGAACTCGTAAAATTCTTTTCACACTATCTCATAGGCCGATCCACTCAATTCATGTGGAACACTTTCCTATCTGATGCCCATGATGCGGATGTTGGCGTTGGGCAAGGCTCCGCTCTATCACCCATTCTATCCGCGCTTTACCTAGCGCCCCTCATGTCCATGTTCGATCAATGCGCTCGTTTACAGTCTATCCCTTCTTCTCTTTTATCATTTGTCGATGACGGGCTCTGTATATCTCAAGCAAAGAATTATACTGACACTATTTCTTCCCTCAAATCAGCTTATTCCATCATTATTTCCATTTGCACTGACCTCGGACTGGTCGTTGAACACGATAAGTCTGAGGTCTTTCACTTCTCCCGACGACATAACGATTCGAATCCCCCCCTTGATCTATCCGATGTTGGCGGCCCTATACTTCATCCCAAACGTTTCTGGCGATACTTGGGTTTTTACTTTGACCGTCGACTTTCATTTCAAGAACATGTCCGGTATTACTCCACCAAAGCATTATCCACAGTGAAAGCTATGAATATGCTAGGAAACTCCACCCGAGGCCTCCTCCCTCTACAAAGGCGTCTACTCTATAGGTCATGCGTTGTCCCTGTGGCTACGTATGGATTTTGACTCTGGTACTTTGAGGGCACTCGTAATAAGGCGCTTCTCAAGTCTCTATCATCCATGCAAAGACGCGCGGCTCTCTGGATCACAGGTGCCTTCCGCACTTCCCCATCAGGTGGCGTTGAAAGCATTGCTGGACTCATTCCAATCCACCTCCATCTTCGTAAATTAGCTATTCGTTCGGCGTATCGAGTCTCTACTTTACCCTCTAATCATGCGTTACGTTCCCTTCTATCTAAGGACTTTTCTCTTAATTCCTCCCCTCATCCTCAATCGCTTCGTCTTCTTACTCCGGCCAAAAAAGCTAAAGTCAAAGGCCCTCTTATCAATGTAGATAGTTCTCTCTCTCACCTTTCAGATTCATTTTCTCCATTTGCCCCTGAATCCAAACCCGGGTCTCGTCTTATGGACATCTTTCCTGATTCCATTCACTTTCACCCATGCAATCGCTCAGACAAACACGAAATGTATAAACATGTATCTTCTCTTGATTCCGTCTTTTCTTCTTCTTCCTCTGATCGTAATTGTATCTCAGTTGTTACTGATGCTTCTGTTCCACTCGTAGGTTCCCTTCAGGCGGTTTCGGCAGCACATTTATATCGCGGCGGACGACAAGTGTCCCATGCAAAACAGGCTAGCGGCCGATCATCGTCTACTGACGCTGAACTCTATTCCATTCGTATTGGCATCGCCAAGGCCATTTCTCTTCAGTGCAACCACATTATCCTCATCACCGATTGCCTCCCAGCAGCCAAACTGGCAGTCGATCCCTCTATACACTCGAGCCAGTCACAGTCCATCCAAGTCTGCCGACTCTTATCCGACTGGCTCGCGGCTAAACCCTCCCGAGCTATCGACTTCTGGGATGTCCCTTCCAAATGGCGTTGGAAGCCCCATCTCAAAGTCCACAAAGACATCACCTCTACACGCATACATGCCCCCCCTCGAGTAGGTGCCACTCTCGATTTCCTGCGACACAAAATCACCAATGACTGCCAGAAGTCCTGGGAGTCCACTTTCTGGAGGAAGAAGTACCGTGGCAGCGGTTTCCTTCTTTCAAAAAAGAATCGCAAGTTCCTCACCCCCACCTACGTCAAAGGAGGCACCTGGCTTCCCTTAGCCAATGAATCACCATCACTATGTGCACGTATGTCCCGCGCCATCCTCAATCATGCTCCTATTGGAGCCTATCGCGAGAGGTTCTTCCCCCTCGAGCCCAAGTCATGTCGTTGTGGCCATCGTCTGGAAACATGACACCATATCCTGTGTTATTGCCCCCTCTATCCCTTCCGCACTCAATGGATACAATGCGCCTTCCCTCAGTACGAGTTCCTTGTCAAGTTCTTGAAAAAGAACCCAGCCGCTTTTGCTTTTACCAATCACGACACGCGTCCACCACCGCCTCAAGCTCCTGTGCCCACCGAACCAAATGAAGGTGAACTATATTCTTTCATCTCTTCTCTTTTCTTTTCTCTTGAGACCGATCTCTGTGTATGACACCTCGTTCTATAGTCTCTTTCGAGTCTTACCTATGTTGCTGGACTAATCGTGTATAGTCTCTGTCTTAAGCGGTCTCCGACCGCTTCGTGTACCCCAGCTTGCTGTAGTGTACCGTCTGTTTGTATTATTTAGTTGAAAGCGGACTGTGATCGAGCACTGCTATATAAATTCAATGATTATAAAAAAAAAAGGCCCCACCCGACACCAACTTTTCCTCGATTTCACTGGTAGTGCTGGTGACATCACTTATCTCCACCACAAGGCCATGCACCTCCTCAATGACTCCCTCACTTATGCAAAGAGTTTACTTTGTGTTGAGAACATCGCTCGGGCATATGACACCATCTCGTTGTACACCAATTCTGTCGCCACTGATGCTGATGCATTAGTGATTGAGTCCTCCCTCTCTTCAGCCTTCACCGCCCCGTTTGAGCTGAAGACCAAGTGCCCCAGGTCCAGGTCTTACCTTAAGATCCTGGATGTCCCTTACTACATGAGTGGCATCTGCACCACTCCGCAACATGTCACCGACTGTATATGTCTATCTCCCTTCAAGGAGGTATTCGCTAACATCTCCTCTGTGTGCATCATGTGCAACTCCGCCAAAGCCAACACCGCTACCATATGGGTCGACCTTTGGGATTCTCAGTCCGGCACTAATGCTAAGCACCTGGTCAGCAAATACCTCAACTTCAACGGTGTGCAGTCCATGATCAAGGCCGCGCACGCTCACCCCGGGACCCCCCAGTGTCAACAATGCTGGCATTGGGGCCACACTACCACCACCTGTTGCAACTGTGCACTCAGGTGCTCACAATGTGGTGGGCCACATCAGTCCAAGAATCACTGCACTACCTCCTCCTGCTGTAAGAGATCGCCAAAGGCAAACCCCCCCATCCAGCCCACACCCACTGGGGAACCCTGTCCCCATATCAAGTGTGTCAATTGTGGCAAGGAACATGCTGCTACTGACCGCAAGTGCACGTTCTGGTGCCACCGGTTTGATCAGGATTGGCTGCAAAGTCATTCTGGTTCTGCTAGTCAGCCCCAGGCCTAGGGGGAGCTCCCTAGTGTCAATGCATTGTCCTCCATCCAGTGCCGCTCGCTGGATGGGCTCCCACCAACCACAAGGCCTGCCTTCAGATGCAGTGATATTGGTATATATCTCACTTCTTTGTATTTTGTTACATGCCTAGCCCCTTCTGCTGTCGTTTCGCGTATTGTCTCAGACAGGACTATTATGTATTCCCGGTTGTTTGCTCTTGCGTAGTCGGTAGTGGTATTGGCTCCCTGTAGTAGATAGTTGGGCGCAGACTGCTATCATGCATTGGGTTATAAATTTGGACCCCTCCGGGATCCACTGATTAAAAAAAAAAAAAAAAAAAAGGTTCGACCAAACCTGGTACTCTAACAAAGCCACTGAGTCACACACTGCATGTGCTGTCCACGCTAATACTAATCGCTCTGGTGGTGGAGTTGCAATTTAAATATGTCTGGTAAGAACAATATTATTTTGTCTGTTTGTATCTATTTGCAAAATGTGGGTCACTCTTATTCCCTGGTTGACACCATTCTTGAGTCCAAGAAGCTGGACTTTGACATCATTTTTCTATAGGAACCCCCATGGAATTACATCCGCTGAAGAGGCAGAAATGTGATTGTTAATGTAATAAAGGGAATGTAGTCAGATAGTGAATGATAGGTAATGTTAATAACAATAACAACCAACACTCCTAAACTCAATACAAGTTTGTAGGAGGTTAATCAATAAGGAAAGATGTTTCACAAAAGCGCAAAGATTGATGATGAAAGATAATGGGAGTTGTCTGTAGACTGGTTTGTAATGGAATGACCAGTTTGCAAAAGACACTTGATGATCCCTGTTATGCGATGCTGCACAACTACAAGTCCCTTAGAATACAGAAGTGTAATAGACTGGTATTTGCAAATTGTCACTTTTGCTCACACTTGTGTCAGATGTGCTCTGGACAGTCTACAAGTATTTGTGATTGATTTGTTGATGTGTGAAGTTAGAGTTGATGCAGAGGTTGCTTAGTCAGTTGTAGATCACCTGACTGCATGTTCAACTCTCCTGTGGACGCTTTCTTGACTCTCAGTCATTTACAGTTGTCCACAGGTGAGTACAAGTCTCTATCTTGTTAATACAGTCATTTACAGTTGTCCACAGATTCCTGTGTGAGTTGTGAGCTCCCTAGGTGATTTCTCTGGTTTCTAGGACCTCCTACACATCCCCTGTGTGTCACCTTTTTAACACACTAGTGTTTGTGCCTTTGATATCGCCCAATTTTTCCCCTCCCTTAACCACAAAATTCTTACTAATATCTTACGACACTAAGGGTTCACCCCAGAACTCATGAATTTCTTCTCTCACTACCTTATAGGTCAATCCACCCAATTCATGTGGAACACTTTCTTATCTGATGCCCATGACCCCGATGTTGGCATAGGGCAAGGTTCAGCTTTATCCCCCATACTTTCCGTGCTCTATTTGGCACCCCTCATGTTCATGTTCGATCAACATGCTCATTTACAATCTATTCCCTCTTCCCTCCTATCTTTTGTTGATGATGGGCTTTGTATATCTCAAGCAAAGAGTTATACTGACACTATTTCTTCCGTTAAATTAGCCTATTCCATCATCAACTCCATTTGCACTGATCTGGGACTTGTCATTGAACATGACAAATCTGAGGTCTTCCACTTCTCCCAACATCATAACAACTCTAATCCTCCTCTCAATCTTTCTGACATCAGTGGCCCTATCCTTCACCTGAAACGCATCTGGCGATACCTTGGTTTCTACTTCAATTGTCAACTCTCGTTTCAAGAACATGTCCGATACTACTCTACCAAAGCATTATCCATGGTGAAAGCTATGGGGATGCTAGGTAACTCCACCTGGGGCCTTCTCCCTCTCCAGAAACGACTTCTCTATAGGTCATGCATCATCCCAGTGGCAATGTATGGCTTCTGATTATGGTACTTTGAAGGCACTTGTAACAAGGCGCTTTTCAAGTCCTTATCATCTATGCAGTGATGCGCGGCTCTTTGGATCACAGGCGCTTTCTGCACTTCTCCCTCTGGTGGTGCCGAAAGTATTGCTGAACTTATCCCAATCTACCTCCATCTTCGTAAATTAGCTATTCATTCATCGTACCGAGTTTCTACTTTACCCTCTAACCATGTGTTATGTTCCCTTCTATCTGATCGTTTCTCTCTTAATTCCTCCCCCCATCCCCAATCACTTTGCCTTCTCACTCCAGCCAAAAAAGCTAAAATCAAAGGCCCTCTTATTGATGTAGATAGTTCTCTTTCTCATCTTTCCAATTCTTTCTCCCCTTTTGCCCTCAAATCCAAGCCTGGTTCTTGTCTCATGGACATCTTTTCTGATTCCATTCACTTCCATCCTTGTAATCGCTTGGACAAACACGAGATGTAGAAACATGTATCATCTCTTGATTCAGTTTTCTCCTCTTCCTCTTCCAATCGAAATTGTATATCAGTTGTTACTGACGCCTCTGTTCCCCTTGTAGGTTCCCTTCAGGTGGTTTCAGCAGCACACTTATATCACGGCGGACAACAAGTGTCCCATGCAAAGCAGGCAAGTGGCCAGGCATCTTCCACAGATGCTGAACTCTATTCCATTCACATTGGTATTGCCAAGGCCATCTCCCTCCAGTGCGATCACATCATCCTCATCACTGATTGTCTCCTAGCAGCCAAGTTGGCAGTCGATCCATCCATTCACTCAAGCCAGTCACATTCCGTCCATGTTTGTTGGCTCTTATCCGATTGGCTCACAGCCAAACTATCCTGCTCTATTGACTTTTGGGATGTCCCATCCAAGTGGCATTGGAAGCCCCACCTTAAAGTCCATAACAATGTCACAACCACATGTATCCACGCTCCTCCCAATACGGGTGCCACCTTAGACTTCTTGCAATGCAAAGTCACCAACGATTGCCAGAAATCCTGGGAGTCTACATTCTGGAAGAAGAAGTACCGCGGAAATGGTTTCCTTCTTTTAAAAAAGAATCACAAGTTCCTCATCCCCACTCACATCAAAGGGGGCACCTGGCTTCTTCTTGCTAACGAGTCACCATCATTATGTGCATGCATGACCTGTGCCATTCTCAACCATGCTCCAATTGGAGCATATCACAAGAGATTCTTCCCCCTTGAGCCCAAATCCTGTCACTGTGGCCATCGTCTAGAGACACGACACCATATCTTGTGCTATTGCCCTTTATATCCTATCCACACTCAATGGGTGCAATGCGCCTTCCCTCAGTATGAGTTCCTTGTTGAGTTCTTGAAAAAGAACCTAGCTGCTTTTGCCTTCACCAATCACAATATGCATCCACTGCCGCCTCAAGCTCCTGTGCCTGCCAAACCAAATGAAGGTGAACTATACTCTTTCATCTCTTCTCTTCTATTTTCTTTTGAGTCCGATCTCTGTGTATGACACCTCATTCTATAGTCTCTTCCAAGTCTTCTCTATTTTACTGGACTAATTGTGTATAGTCTATGTCTTAAGCAGTCTTCAACCGCTTTATGTACCCCAGCTTGCTGTAGTGTACCATCTGTTTGTACTATTTAGTTGAAAGCGGACTGTGATTGAGCACTGCTATATAAATTCATTGATTTTAAAATAAATAAAAAAAGGCACAGACACTAGTGATCATACCTTTGGCCCATCCAGCCCAAATTATATGAGTAAGGAAAACACCCGCATCCTCAGTAGAGCATTGGATAACTCCTCCCATCTGATTAGGGTGAAGAGCACCAGAAGATACTGCCTCAAATTGCATGCAATGAGCAATCATTTTCTTGATTAGTTTACCTAAAGTGTTTAGTAGAACAATGGGACGAAACACTTTAGGAGTATCATAGGCCAGTTTGTTTGGCTTGGGGATGATGATAGAGACTGAGTCTTTAAAGTGACTTGGCCAATGAGAAAGACGTACGCATGCATTAGCAATGAGTATAATGTTTTGAAGGCATTTGTCATGGGCGACAATGGATTTTAGATGTTTCCAGGAGATGTGATCAGGTCTGGGTGCTGAGGAATTAGTACAAGAAGAGAGAGATTCAGTGAGTTCAAGGGCAGAGAAGTTTGCCCAGGATCAGGGAGGGAGGGATTTCATTTCATTCAAAATCTGTGGACTTACCGGTCTTCCGGAAGCGGAGTTGTATGACAAGTAAAGAGCATTCCATAGGTCTGGAAGATCATTGCAAGGTCGTCCTTGAAATTAAATGCCCTCAATAGCAGGGAGTTTTCGTTGTTTGACCCATTCTATGAGGTCCCAGGGTCATTTGTTGGTCGACGCAATTTTGTGAATTTGTTCATCAAAGAAGGAATGGTTGGCGGCTCAAATAGCCACTCTGAACACTCGCCAGTCTTTCCAATCTTTTGTTCTCCTGTAAATGAGTAAGGTCTCAGAGCAGTGGGGGTCCACCATTCTTTCAACCAGTTAGTAATCCATACAACTTTAGAGTTCATATTCCATAAATCAGATAATATGCGAGACAAAGAATCAGAGATATCATCCAAGCAGGAGGTGGAATGAATGTTTGAACAATCAAGGGCCGCTAGATGCTCTGAGACCTGAGAAGTGAAAGCAGCCTCTTCATCACTATCTTTTGGCAGTACATGCTTTTTGTAATTAATATAATCTGGGTGGATTGGGAGGTCAATGATCAAAGGTGTATGATCCAAAGGCAGTCTCAAATTTGCATCAATGACATGAGAAGTGGAAATGTGAGCACAAAAGATGAGGTTGATCACCAAATTGTCATGATTTTCAATGGGAGAGAAATGGGTTGGAGAGAATGCAGTCAGTAGTGACCTAGTCAGATTGAAACAATCCACTAACTCCATTAGAGTTGTCGTGGAATGAGGGATATGGGTAGCTAAGGGATCCCATTCTGGAGATCGACAGTTAAAGTCACCTCCCATATATACAATATTGGGAATGTCGATGAAGTTTGTTGAAAGAAAGTTAATCACCAAAGATGACAAGTCAGAGTATATGTTGAGAAAGTGAATATAATTACCCCGATTAAATAATCCTAAAGCTTGGATATCACTGTCAGATGTGCTCTGGACAGTCTACAAGTATTTGTGATTGATTTGTTGATGTATGAAGTTAGAGTTGATGCAGAGGTTGCTTAGTCAGTTGTAGATCACCTGACTGCATGTTCAACTCTCCTGTGGACGCTTTCTTGACTCTCAGTCATTTACAGTTGTCCACAGGTGAGTACAAGTCTCTATCTTGTTAATACAGTCATTTACAGTTGTCCACAGATTCCTGTGTGAGTTGTGAGCTCCCTGGGCGATTTCTCTGGTTTCTAGGACCTCCCACATGTCCCCTGTGCATCACCTTCTAACAATCGCGGTGGTTAACCCACTCCTGTCAGAGGATGGGTCTCATATGAAGAAGACGTCTGTGAACGTAAGTCAAAGTACAGGGGTGGGGATCATTGGTCTTGGTAGAGCAAACCATACACAGCCACTCAGGATGAATGGGGGCACCTATAATGTCATCTCCTTCAGGGTTAGTCATAGAGGGTGCTTTGTGGATGTGGTTCCACAGGGGTTCCTGTAGAAAAATAATATTGAAGTCCAGTTTCTTGGACTCAAGAATGGTATCAACCAGGACACAGGAATGTCCCACATTTTGCGAATAGATATGAATAGAGGACATAATATCATTCTTACCAGGCATATTTAAACAGCAACTCCACCACCGGAGTGATTGGAGTTGGCGCAGACAGCACGTGCAGTGCATAACTCAGCAGCTTTGTTAGAGTGCCAGGTTCGGTCGAACCTGTTTCTCCAAAATGGACATTTGGTGTTGTTAGCATGGTGATTGCCTTTACAATTAAGGCATTTGAAGTTCTCGAGATGAGGGCAAGGGATGCTATCAGGGGTGGCATCATGAGGGGGGTTTGATTTGGGGTTGGCCTTGCAGCACCAGGCCATGGATTGATGATTCTCAACACGGTGAGGGCCACCACAAATTTGACAGCAAGCGCCAAGGGCACAACATGCATGGGTGGGGTGGCCCCACTGCCAACAGTTTCTGCATTGTGCAATACCAGGGTGCATGCTGGTAGCTCTGATGGTGCCAACATGTCGGCCAAAATTGATAGTACAGTTACTCAATATCTTGGCTTTAGTACTGTTTTGTGAATCCCAAATGTCAAACCATACAATGGCTGTGTCTGACTTAGGGGAGGCCTTCATAATGCGAGGGCGAGCGGTGAGGATGACATTTTCAAAGAGGGGTGATTGGCCGAGGGCCTGCTCAATGAAAGCAGGGGAGAGAGGGTTGGATGAGTTGGCTACCCAATAAGGGACACCGATGATCTTAAGGAAAGATTTTGATTGTGGGAGATGGGGCTCAACAGGAATAGCATCTCCGAGTTGCCAAGCTTTCTTTAGCCAGGACTTAATGGTTTTGAGGTCAGTAGGAGAGGTGACACTCGAGGTGGCAATGGATATGCCATTGTATGATTCTTGTACAGATTCAATGTGAAGTTTGGATTGAGTGGTGGTGAGACCATGGTTGCAGAATTCAGTTGCTTTGTTGAAATCTTTGATGTGATCTATGATAATATTTCCCTCAAAGGGAATAAGGACTTGGTGGCGAGTAGGACCATGTGTCGTCATTTTTGGTTTAGCGTGTTGAGTGCTAGAGGTCGAAGGTTTGGGTGCCTGAGGCTGGGTGCTACCAAAACCTGCCTTGTACATGGCAAGGACTTTGTCATAAGAAAGTTCAGGGAAGGCAAGAATCATTTCTTGTATTTTAACCCCATCGATAGAGGAAGGAGGTGAAGAGGAAGTCGAAGGTTGGACACCCCGTCAGGCAGCATCAGTGAACAACATGTTCTTCTTGTTGAAGTGTTCTGTAAGGGGTTTGATGGATGCCTTACGGTCAGGAGGGGGAATAGGGGGCAGCATATCAGAGGCACCCTTAGGGTTAGGTTTTGATGGCTGAGCCTGGCCATCAGAAGAGGGGTGCCCAACTGAGTGCTCGAAATTTCCAGCTCAAGGTCATACATTGCATCCCTGAAATCGCCCATCCCACAAGAGATGAGTGTATATGAGGTGAGGGGGGCGGTGTCAAGCTCTAGCTTGTTGATGATGATGATGGCCACCTTAGCAAGACATGTGACAGTGGCAGAAGTGTCCTTCTCTGCGATGGAGGAGTGAGAATTGGTGCACTTCTCCAACCAAGTGAGGAAGTGGCATAATCCAGCAAGACCTTTCTAGGCTGGGGTCTCCTTCTTTCCCTTGGAGGAGGACAACGGGAGGGCAGGCAGGGTGGGGGGTTGCTCTACAGGGTAGAACATGGTTCCACTAGCCATGAAGGGCTTGAGGGGGGCCTCAGGAACAGAAGTCACCAGAGGTTGAATAGTAGGCACCTGGGATGAAATATCACCAGACGTTGACAGGAGGGGGCCAGGAGACTGAAAGTCATCTCAGGGGGGGGCCAGAGAATCCACACACATTGTGGGGATTGTTGTACGGGTTGAGGTGGTTGTCGTCGGCCATCTTGGCGATGTTGAGCTCGTTGTTGGATATGGCAGCAGACTTGGTTTTGAGCAATGCAAACTGATTCGCAGTGTTTCTAGACTTGCATCTACCCATAGTACTGTAGATAGACACAGTAATTAGACCTCAAATCAACAACCAACTTTCAATGGTGGTGGTAAGAGGACAAGGAAGGCAGGCCCTCCCTTTCCCTCTTACCACCATCATCAATTTCTTTGACGGTGTCTACTACTACATTGACTTCGAATACTACTGTTATGACTGCACCATCGCATTGGGTGGACCTTAAGGGTACCCCTCTGCTGTCTTTGGACCCCATGAACATTGCTGACACTGAAACACGTGTCTTGACTTACAAGCACAACCGCTCGTTTTTGCCCATGCTTTCAATCAAATCGACTAGACACTCTGTCCTTGATGATGCCAAGTCTGCCACTCTATCCAGAGCTGGTTCTGATGAAGAAGAGAGTGGTGAGAGTGATTCTGACTCATCTGAATCTTCAACCCCCCCCTCTCCTATAATTGCCCGTGTTGCACTCTCCCATGCAGCATCACACTCTTCCCTTAGAACTCCCCCTCCTCCTTCTTCGTATACTAAGCGAGCCCGTGCTTGTGACATCCATCATGGATTGGACACTACACTGAAAGCCATTTCAAGAACTGCATCGATGAGTGCATATGATGGCTTCAAGTCACCTATTCCTTTCTGTCCGTTTGGAGAGGGTTTCCTAGGTGAGTTAAATCCCCCTGATCCTCTCAATTTGAACTTGCATGGGGATGCATGGAGCGACCAAGAGGATGGGATTCTCAGAAATAGGGAACCTACCAATTGGTTCTTTGGACCCCCACCCACCTCAAGGCTGCCTCATGCGATCCATGGATCCACTGAGTCAGCAAATGCTGTGCCATCTGGCACTCTGGCTACTTTCTTTGCTGGATCATCTGATATGAATGGCATCATACCTGATGTCACACATGATGTCACTGGCAACATCACTGCACAGCCGCAGGAGCCTAGGCCTGCACTGCCACATCTTCCAGATCTCAAGGATCCATCTAACACTGCCACTGAAGAAACTGTTATCATCGGTGAAGCTGCCTATAAAGCGCTTGAAGCGCTTAAATATGCTACTAACTTCTTTAAGCATCACGCTGGGCTGGGCTTATGGCCTGGTATGAAAGATCCAAGGGTTCCCCAAATGGGGGAACCAATCTATTGCTTACTCACAACTATGTTTGAAACAGGCTGGGACCGCTTACCCATCAACAGCAAAAGTGGACTCACCATCGTTGATGCGCTGAGGCACTACTATGGCCCACCTCCCGATATCCCCATGATGGACTCTTCCCCTCCTCCTAAGAGTAAGGGGAAGGGAAAAAAGGCGCATAAACCTTCTCTGTCCATCATCCCTACCCCTCTATTCCCGCCTGGCATTGTTGTCAGGCAAACTAACTCCACAGATCGAATCGATGACGAATGAATGAACATTGACCAAGCCCCTCCTGCTGAGGGCACCCTTCCTCTCCCCCAGAATGACGTTACGTCTTCTGGTAAGGCATGTGACATTTCGTCCATATCAGGCTCCCTACAGGCAAAGAATGATGTTACGTCTTCTAAGCCTGCCGGTCCTATTCAAATTTCCCGGGCCCCTCCTCCACCTTCCAATCACGTGACTCCAAGGAATGGGAATGGAAATTTCGAGTGCTCAGTTGGGCACCCTTCTTCTGATGGCCAGGCTCAGCCATTAAGACCTAACCCCAAGAGTGCTTCTGATATGCTGCCTCCCATTCCCCCTCCTGACCGTAAGGCATCCACCAAACCCCTTACGGAACACTTTAACAAGAAGAATGTGTCATTTGCTGATGCCGCCTGACAGGGTGTCCAGCTAGCGACTTCCTCTTTTAACTCCTCCTCCAATATTGATGGGGTTAAAATGCGAGAAATGATACTCGCATTCCCTGAATTATCTTATGACAAAGTCCTTGCCATGTACAAGGCAGGTTTTGGAAATGCCCAATCTCAGGTGCCTGAACCATCGACCACAAGTGCTCAGCATGCCAAACCCAAAATGACTATGCACGGACCTACTTGCTGTCAAGTCCTCATCCCCTTCGAGGGCAATACCATTGCTGACTGTATTAAAGATTTCAATAAGGCAGCAGAATTCTGTAACCGTGGTCTCACTGCCGCCCAATCTAAACTTCGTGTCAAGTCTGGCTGCGAATCATATAATGGCATTTCCATCACCACCTCGGGTGTCGCCACTCCCTCTGACCTTGACACCATCAAATCATGGCTGAAAAAAGCCTGGCAATTAGGAGACGCTATCCCTATTAAGCCTTGTCTCCCACAATCCAAATCATTCCTCAAAATTGTCAGTGTCCCATATTGGGTAGCCAACTCCTCCAACCCTCTCTCCCCTGCATTTGTCGAACAAGCCCTTGGCCAGTCATCGCTTTTCAAAAATATCATTCTTGCCGCTTGCCCTCGCATTATGAAAGCCTCCCCAAAATTGGACACAGCGGTTGTATGGTTCGATATCTGGAATTCCCAGAACGGTACCAAAGCCAAGACGTTGGTTAACCGTACTATCAATTTCGGCCGACATATCGGAACTATTCATGCTACAAGTATGCATCCTGGTGTTGCACAGTGTAGGAACTGCTGGCGGTGGGGTCACCCCACTCATACGTGTCGTGCCCTCAGTGCACGCTGTCAAATTTGTGGTGGCTCTCACCATGTTGAGAATCATCGATCCATGGCCTGGTGTTGCAAGGCCAATCCCAAATCCAATCCCCTTTGTGACACCTCTCCTGATGGCATCCCATGTCCTCACCTCGAGAACTTCAAGTGCCTTAACTGTAAAGGTGATCACCATGCAAATGATACTAAATGTCCATTCTGGAGGAACAGGTTTGATCAGACCTGGCACTCTAACAAAGCTACCGAATCATGCACTGCATGTGCTGTCTGCGCCAATTCCAATTGCTCCAGTGGCAGAGTTGTGGTTTAAATATGTCTGGTAAGAATAATCAGATCTCTTCGGTTCACATCTATTTGCAAAACGTGGGACAATCTTACTCCCTGGTTGACACTCTTCTTGAATCCAAAAAGCTGGATTTCGATATAATTTTTATACAGGAACCCCCTTGGAACCACATTCGTAAAGCGCCTTCTACAACTAACCCTGAAGGGGATGATGTCATAGGTGCCCCTATCCATCCTGAGTGGCTGTGTATGGTTTGCCCTACTAAGCCTAATGACCCCCGACCCTGTACTATGACTTATGTCCACAGGCATCTTATTCGTATGAGACCCATCCTTTGACAGGAATGGGTTAACCATTGGGATATACAAATCTTGGGATTATTTAACCAGGGTAACTATATCCACTTACTTAACATCTATTCTGACTCATCGTCATCAGCAATTAACTTTCTTTCGACAAACTTCATTGACATCCCTAATATTGTGTATATGGGAGGCAACTTCAATTGTCGTTCTCCAGAATAGGATCCCTCAACCTCCCATGTACCCCAATCTGCGATAACTCTAATGGAGTTAGTAGAGTGTTACAATCTCAATAGGTCAATACTGACCGTGTTCTCTCCAACCCATTTCTCCCCTATCGAAAGTCATAACAATTCAGTTATTGATCTCATCTTCTGTGCCAATAATTCTATTTCCCATATCATCAACACCAATTCGAGACTTTCTTCAGATCACGCACCATTGATTATGGATCTCCCAATTCACCCAGATTATATTAATTATAAAAAACGTGTACTGCCGAAAGATAGCGATGAAGAGACAGCTTTTATCTCTCAAGTCTCTGAGCATTTAGCGGCTCTTGATTGTTCGAACATTCATTCTATTTCTTGTCTGAACAATATCTCTAACTCTATTTCTCATATCTTTTCTGAATCTTGGAATATTAATTCTAAAATTGTATGGATTACTAACCGGTTAAAGGAATGGTGGTCCCCCCACTGCTCTGAGACTCTTCTTACTTACAGGAGAACAAAGGATCAAAAAGACTGGCAGGCATTCAGAGCAGCTACTCGAGCTACCAAATGTTCTTTCTTTGATGCGTGCATCCACGAAATCGCATCGACCAACAAGCAACCCTGGGATCTTATGGAATGGGTCAAACAACACAAACTCCCTGCCATTGGGGGTATTTGATATCAAGGATGACCTTGTAATGATCTTCCGGATTTATGGAATGCACTCCATTCATCATACAATTCAGCATCTGGTTGTCCGGTAAGCCCCAACATTCTGAATGAGATGAAATCCTTTCCCCCCCGTTCTTGGGCTAATTTCTCTACTCTCAAACTATCTGAATCTCTCTCTTCTTGCACTAATTCTTCAGCACCTGGGCCTGATTATGTCTCCTGGAAACATCTGAAGTCTATCATAGCACACAACGAGTGCCTCAAAAACATACTACTCATTGCTAATGCATGCATACATCTCTCTCATTGGCCAAGTCACTTCAAAGACTCGGTCTCTATTATCATTCCCAAGCCAAATAAACTGGCCTATGATACCCCGAAAGCATTTCGTCCTATTGTCCTACTAAACACTTTAGGAAAACTAATCGAGAAGATGATCACACGACGCATGCAGTATGAAGCAGTATCTCTAGAAGTTCTTCATCCCAATCAAATGGGTGGAGTAATCCAATGATCTACAGAGGATGCAGGAGTATTCCTCACCCACATTATTCAGGCCAGATGGGCTAAAGGTATGATCACTAGTGTTTGTGCTTTCAATATCACCCAATTCTTCCCCTCCCTAAACCACAAAATTCTTACTAACATCCTATGATGCCAGGGGTTCGCCCCAGAACTCGTGAACTTCTTTTCACATTACCTTATCACGTTCCTATCCGATGCCCATGACGTGGATGTTGGCGTAGGGCAAGGTTCTGCTTTATCCCCCATACTATCCGTGCTCTATTTAGTGCCCCTCATGTTCATGTTTGACCAACGTGCTCACTTACAGTCTATTCCCTCATCCCTTTTATCCTTTGTCGATAATAGGCTTTGTATATCTCAAGCGAAGAACTACACTGACACTATTTCTTCCCTCAAATTAGCCTATTCCATTATTAACTCCATCTGCACCAATCTTGGACTTGTCGTCGAACATGACAAATCTGAGGTCTTTCACTTCTCCCAACGTCATAACGACTCTAATCCCCCCCTTGATTTATCTGATGTCGGCGGTCCTCTCTTGCATCCCAAATGTGTCTGGCAGTACCTGGGCTTTTATTTCGATCGCTGACTCTCATTCCAAGAACATGTTCGATACTATTCTACCAAAGCACTATCCATGGTGAAAGCTATGGGTATGCTGGGTAATTCCACCCAAGGCCTGCTTCCTCTCCAGAAATGCCTTCTCTATAGGTCATGCATTGTCCCTGTGGCAACGTATGGCTTCCGATTGTGGTACTTTGAAGGTGCTCGTAACAAGGTGCTCCTCAAGTCTTTATCATCTATGCAAAGGTGCACGGCTCTCTGGATCATAGGCGCCTTCCGCACTTCCCCTTCAGGTGGCGCTGAAAGTATTGCTGGTCTTATTCCAATCCACCTTCATCTTCGTAAATTAGCTCTTCGTTCATCATACCGAGTTTCTACTTTACCCTCTAATCATGCATTACATTCCCTCCTATCCGATCGTTTCTCTCTTAATGCTCCCCCCTTTTTTTTTTTTTTTTTAAAAAATCAATGAATTTATATAGCGGTGCTCAATCGCAGTCCGCTTTCAACTAAATATTACAGACAGTCGGTACGCTACAGCAAGCTGGGGTACACGAAGCGGTCGAAGACCACTTAAGACAAAGACTATACACGATTAGTCCAGTGAAATAGGAAAGACTTGAAAGAGACTATAGAACATGGTGTTATACACAGAGATCTGTTAGAATGTAAAATGATAGAGAGTAGAGGATGATAAGAGAGTAGAGGAAAGCTCAGACACTGACACTGACACACACACAAAAGTGGGGAAGAAGATGATCGATTGGGAGGCTGAGGCCCTCCTTATATACCTAGCTACATGGTCTGTGTGCAGTATGGTCATGTGACTACAACTATCCCCATTTAGACAAAGGGGGTGAGGCTGAAGCTGGTCATAATCTAACACAACCCCCTGACCAGAAGAAGCTATATAAGAAGAAAGCATCAAAGAGAAAAGAAAAGAAAGGAATAACAAGAAACAACCCCCTAATCTAAGAAACAAAAAATGTCCATCACAAACAAGTCTATCAAATAAGATGAGCAATAATACGGAAAGAGTGGCCAGAATAAGCAAAATGAACAGCATGGTGTCTAGGAGTAGGAGGAGGAGATGGGGAAGGAGAACCAGTTGGAGAACCATAAGGAGATGAGAGAAAGTGGAAGACAGAGTTGGCCTTCTGAACCTCAGAGTGTCTGTTCTGCTTGGAATTGACAATGATCCAGTCCTTGACCTCCTGAGGCATATTATACATACACCTGGCTGCAATGTGACCCTCCCTACCACATCTGTGACAGTGACCTTCATTGGTGGGATTGCACCACCTGAAGCCCTTAGAGTCAATAAGAGTGGGAGAAGTGGTGGATGAGGGACCAGAAGAGGAGTGACCATAACCAGGGGACCTGGAAGACTTGGCCTTGCTAGAGACAGCAAAGGCTTGAGTCTGGGTAAAGGAGGGTGAAGTGGCAATAGAGGTGGCAGAGTTAAGGTACTTCTTCACATCCTCCAGGGTGAGCTCCTTGTCCAGGAGAAGTAGGGAAGTCCTGACATGGTCAAAGGAAGAATCCAACCCCATCAGAATGATATCAGTAATCTCCTTATCCTCCACAGAACAGCCCATTTCCTTCAACTTCTGAGCAGCAGTGACCACCTCATGGATGAAGAGGCCAACAGGCTGTGAGGTGTCATGAGTGATGCCATGATAGAGATGTCTCCTGGCCTGAACCCTGAGACCAATAGTGGATCTCTCATAATGGGGCTTGAGCTTGGACCAAGATGACCTTCCAGAAGGGGTGGGGTTATCATCCTCTACCAAATACCAGAGGCTATAATCAATCTTGGCAATAATGAAGGCATAGAGCTGCTCATCAAGTGCCTGCCAGTCAGCATAGGTGGCATGTTCCTTGTCAGGAGGGGAGCCAGTGATGACAGAGGTGGCTCTGGCAGCACTGAAGAAGTGCTTCATGGCTTTGGACCATGGAACCCAGTTGGACCCATCAAGCATAGGGACAGAGTTGTGGATGGTGTTGGCAATAGCAGGAATAGACATGGTAGAAGATGATGGCAAATAAAGGCAAACAAAATGTGTGACAGCAAGGGTGGTATAGCAGTGGTATAATAGATTAGAAGCCAGGGCCCATAACCTGTTAGAATGTAAAATGATAGAGAGTAGAGGATGATAAGAGAGTAGAGGAAAGCTCAGACACTGACACTGACACACACACAAAAGTGGGGAAGAAGATGATCGATTGGGAGGCTGAGGCCCTCCTTATATACCTAGCTACATGGTCTGTGCACAGTATGGTCATGTGACTACAACTATCCCCATTTAGACAAAGGGGGTGAGGCTGAAGCTGGTCATAATCTAACAAGATCAGACTCAAAGGAAAGAAAAGAGAGGAAATGAAAGAGTATAGTTCACCTTCATTTGGTTCGGCAGGCACAGGAGCTTGAGGCAGCGGTGGACGTATGTCGTGATTGGTGAAGGCAAAAGTGGCCGGGTTCTTTTTCAAGAACTCGATGAAGAACTCGTACTGAGGGAAAGCGCATTGCATCCATTGAGTGCAGAGAGGATAGAGGGGGCAATAACACAGAATATGGTGTCGTGTTTCCAGGTGATGGCCACAGCGACAGGATTTGTGCTTGAGGGGGAAGAACCTCTTGCGATAAGCTCCAATAGGAGCATGATTGAGGATGGCATGTGTCATACGTGCACATAATGATGGCGATTCATTAGCTAAGGGAAGCCAGGTGCCTCCTTTGACGTAAGTGGGGGTGAGGAACTTGCGATTCTTTTTTGAAAGAAGGAAACCACTGCCGCAGTATTTCTTCTTCCAAAATGTGGATTCCCAGGATTTCTGGCAATCGTTGGTGATTTTGCGTCGCAAAAAGTCAAGAGTGGCACCTAAATGTGAAGGGGTGTGAATGCGTGTGGTTGTGACATCCTTATGGACTTTGAGGTGGGGCTTCCAACGCCACTTGGAAGGGACGTCCCAAAAGTCGATAGAGTGAGAAGGTTTGGCCACGAGCCAATTGGATAAGAGTCGGCAGACTTGGATGGAGTGAGATTGACTTGAGTGGATAGAAGGGTTGACTGCCAGCTTAGCTGCTGGGAGACAATCGGTGATGAGGATGATGTGATCACATTGTAGGGAAATGGCCTTGGCGATGCCAATGCAAATGGAATAAAGTTCAGCATCAGTGGATGATGCTCGACTGCTAGCCTGTTTTGCATGGGACACTTGTCATCCGCCGCGATATATATGTGCCGCCGAAACTGCCTGAAGGGAACCTACAAGTGGAACAGAAGTGTCAGTGACAACCGAAATACAATTACAATCAGAGGAAGAAGAGGTGAAAACAGCATCAAGAGCCGATACATGTTTATACATCTTGTGTTTGTCCGAGCGATTATAAGGATGAAAGTGAATAGAATCAGAAAAGATGTCCATGAGACAAGACCCAGGCTTGGATTCAGGAGCAAATGGGGAGAAGGAATCAGACAGATGAGAAAGAGAACTATCTACATCAATGAGAGGGCCTTTGACTTTAGCTTTTTTGGCCGGAGTAAGGAAGCGAAGTGATTGGGGATGAGGGGGAGAGTCAAGAGAGAAACGATCAGATAAAAGGGAACGTAACGCATGATTTGAAGGTAAAGTAGAAACTCGATACGATGAACGAATGGCTAATTTACGAAGATGGAGGTGGATTGGAATAAGTCCAGCAATACTTTCAACACCACCTGAAGGGGAGGTACGGAAGGTGCCTGTGATCCAAAGAGCCGCGTGCCTCTGCATAGATGATAAGGACTTAAGGAGTGCCTTGTTACGGGCACCTTCATAGTACCATAAATGGAAGCCATATGTTGCCACAGGGATGATGCACGACCTATAAAGGAGGCATTTCTGGAGTGGGAGGAGGCCTCGGGTGGAATTCCCTAGCATACCCATGGCTTTTACCATGGACAATGCTTTGGTAGAGTAGTATCGGATGTGTTCTTGAAATGAGAGTCGCCGATCAAAGTAGAAGCCAAGGTAGCGCCATACACATTTGGGATGCAGGAGAGGGCCATTGACGTCGGAAAGGTCAAGGGGAGGATTGGAATCATTATGACGTTGAGAGAAGTGAATGACCTCAGACTTGTCATGTTCAACGATAAGCCTGAGATTAGTGCATATGGAGTTAATGATGGAATAAGCTGCTTTGAGGGAAGAAATAGTGTCAGTGTAGTTCTTTGCTTGAGATATACAAAGCCCATCATCAACAAAGGATAGAAGGGAAGAGGGAATAGACTGTAATTGAGCACGTTGATCAAACATGAACATGAGAGGCGCTAAATAAAGCGCAGATAGGATGGGGGATAAAGCAGAGCCTTGCCCTATGCCAACATCCACATCATGGACATCAGAAAGGAATGTGTTCCACATAAACTGGGTGGAGTGACCTATAAGGTAATGTGAGAAGAAATTTACAAGTTCTGGGGTGAACCCCTGACATCGTAGGATGTTAGTGAGAATTTCGTGATTAAGGGAGGGGAAGAACTGGGCGATGTCGAAAGCACAAACACTGGTGATCAAGTCTTTGGCCTACCCGGCCCGGATAATATGAGTGAGGAATACACCTGCATCCTTGGTAGAATGTTGGATAACTCCACCCATTTGGTTGGGGTGAAGAACATTTAGAGATACCGCCTCATACTGTATACGGCGAGCGATCATCTTTTCGATTAGTTTTCCTAAAGTGTTTAGTAGGACAATGGGTCGAAATGCCATTCTACATGGGCAAGCGAAAGTCTAAGTCTAAGGGCCCCCCCCACCAAACTACCAAGTCCACCAAGGCCTCTGCCGATGAGCTCAACATCGCCGAGATGTCCGAGGACAAACATCTTGACCCCTACAACGATCCCCGCAACATTTGCAGGTTCTTCGGACCTCCCCAGGCTGACATTTCATCGCCTAGACCCTCTTCCCTGCCTGCCACTGACGTTCCGTCGCAGATGGCGGTCGCTCCCTTGGCTGACGTTCCGTCGCCGTCCCCAAAACCCTTCACTGTGAGTGGACAGACGTTCTACCCTGTGAAGGATCTTCCCCCCCCAGCACCACCATCCGCTGTCTCCTCCGGATCTACTGAGGAGTCTGTTGAGACCCGGGCTCTTGCTGGGATCTGCTTCTTCTCCCACTTTATTGGGAGCGTTCCCTCAGGCCCTCTTCCGGAGGCCACCACTGCCATGATCATTCCGACTCTTGTTGGGCTGGTTGCAGAAGTTTTAAACCGGGGCCAAGGCGACACGGCCCTCACCAATGAGCGAATGCAAGCCCAGGGATGGGACACATTTGCAGATTTCATTTGGGACTGTGCCACCAGAGTTGAAGGGGCCTACCCTAAACGTATGCGCATTGCCCATGAGGTGACCCATGGATCCGCTGACAAAGCGGAACCATGTGACATTGCCATGGGCTCCCCTAAAGCACCCAAACAAACTCCCTTGGATTGCCAGCCTGCCCCGGCCTGTCCCACTTTACCACCCAAGCAAGCGCCTGTTAAAGTGCGCACTAGTGGCCCTCCCCAAGCTAGGGTTAGGTCTGATGGCCAAGCTCAGTGAGCACCCACCAAAGCACCCCCTCCTCCCACCTCGGTCAAGAAGTTCTTCGCCAAGGCAGCCCGCCCTGCTGGAGTTGCGTCACTGATCAAGTTGGTGCAATCCCACCCTGATCTCGATCCTGATTGCATCACTGCTATGCATCAGGCCACCCAAGCTGCTGCTCCCACCACTCGGAAGCCGCGCATGACAACTGCAGGCCCTACCCACCGCCAACTCTTCCTCGACTTTGTCGGCAGTGCCGATGAGGTCACCTACCTCCATCACAAGGCCATGTACCTTCTCAACGACTCCCTCTCCCACGCCAAGTCGACCTTGTGTGTGGAGAACATCACCAAGGTGTACAGCACGATCGCGCTGCATACCTCCTCCGTTCCCTCTGACGCCGACTGTGACGTCATTGAGTCCTCCATCCCCTCCATCTTCACTGCCCCCTTTGCGATCAAGACGCGCCGCCCCAGGTCAAGGTCCTACCTCAAGATCCTCGACGTCCCTTACTTCGTGAACGGTGTCCGCATCACACTGAATCACGTGACCGACCGCATGCGACTGTCTGCTTTCAAGGACATTTTCGCAGATGTTTCATCTGTGTGCATTATGTGCAACTCCACCAGAGCTGACACCGCCACCGTTTGGTTCGACCTCTGGGACTCTCAATCAGGAGCGAGCGCCAAGAAGCTCCTGGGCAAGTACCTTCACTTTGAGGGTGTGCAGTCCGTCATCCGGGCTGCGTGCGCTCATCCAGGCAGTCCTCAGTGTCAGCATTGCTGGCGCTGGGGGCATTCTACCTCATTGTGCCGTGCCCGTGCGTTGCGATGCGCCGCCTGTGGCGGTCCTCATCATACTGAGAACTACCGCTCCCACTCGAGCTGTTGTAAAGGGAGTCCAAAGGCCAATCCCCTGATTCCGCCCACCCCCGCCGAGGATCCATGTCCTCACATCAAGTGCGTCAACTGTGCCAAGTCACATGCAGCTGACGATTGCAAATGCCCATTCTGGCGACACCGGTTTGACCAGCTTTGGCTTGAAAACCATCGTCGCGATGCCACTCGGTCGCGTCTGTAGGGTTCTCTTCCCTATAGGTCGCATTGTCCGCCCCCGCGCTGTGCATGGTGGGCCATGGAGATCCATGCCGTGCACTTCCATCCGCCAGTAAAACAGAACAGCCCGACTTGTATTGTAGTATGCTTTCATTTCGAACTATGTACCACTGCATGAAGATGTCATTTGTACTAGGTGGACTTCGGACTCATATTTATACCTAGCTATGTAGATGTGTAGTTGGTAGCAGTACTTTCTGCATGTTGTAGTAGTTGGGCGTGGACTGCTATCGCACACCGCGTTATAAATTTGCAACCCCTCTGGGGTCGCGTTGAAATAAATAAATAAATAAATAAAATGGGTCAAAACGCTTTTGGTGTATCATAGGCCGGTTTATTCAGCTTGGGGATGATAATAGAGACCGAGTCTTTCTTAATGTTCCCCCTCATCCCCAATCGATTTGCCTTCTCACTCCAGCCAAAAAAGCTAAAGTCAAAGGCCCTCTTATTGATGTAGATAGTTCTCTTTCTCATCTTTCTGATTCCTTCTCTCCATTTGCTCCTGAATCCAAGCCTGGGACTCGACTCATGGATATCTTTTCCAACTCTATTCATTTTCATCCTTGTAACCACTCGGACAAACACAAGATGTATAAACATGTATTGACTCTTGATTCTGTTTTCTCCTTCTCCTCTTCTGATCGTAACTGTATTTCAGTTGTCACTGATGCTTCTGTTCCACTTGTAGGTTCCCTTCAGGCGGTCTTGGTGGCACATATATATCGTGGTGGACGACAAGTGTCCCACACAAAACAGGCAAGCGGTCGGGCGTCGTCTACTGATGCCGAACTCTACTCCATTCACATCGGCATCGCCAAAGCCATTTCTCTTCATTGTGATCACATCATCCTCATCACCAACTTGTCTCCCAGCAGCCAAGCTAGCAGTCAACCCCTCTATACACTCGAGCCAATCACACTCCATCCAAGTCTGCTGACTTTTATCCAGCTGGCTCGCAGCCAAACCTTCTCGCTCTATTGACTTTTGGGACATCCCTTCCAAATGGTGCTGGAAGCCCCACCTTAAAGTCCACAACAACGTTACCACCACACGCATACATGCCCCTCCTCATTTAGGCACCACTCTTGACTTCTTGCGACAAAAAATTACCAACAACTGCCAAAAATCCTGGGAGTCCACCTTCTGGAAGAAGAAATACCACGGCAGTGGTTTCCTTCTTTCAAAAAAGAATCGCAAATTCCTCATCCCCACATATGTCAAAGGGGGCACCTGGCTTCCCTTAGCCAATGAATCACCATCACTATGCGCACGCATGACCCATGCCATCCTCAATCATGCTCCTATCGGAGCTTATCGCGAGAGGTTTTTCCCCCTCGAGCCCAAGTCCTGTCGTTGTAGCCATTACCTGGAAACACAACATCATATCCTGTGTTACTGCCCCCTCTATCCCTTCCGCACTCAGTGGGTGCAATGCACTTTCCCTCAGTACGAGTTCCTCATCGAGTTCTTGAAAAAGAACCCGGCCGCTTTTGCCTTCACCAATCACGACACACATCCACTGCTGCCTCAAGCTCCTGTGCCCGCCAAACCAAATGAAGATGAACTATATTCTTTCATTTCATCTTGTCTCTTTTCCTTTGAGTCCGATCTCTGTGTATGACACCTTGTTTAATAGTCTCTATTGAGTCTTTTCTATGTTACTGGACTAATCATGTATAGTCTCTGTCTTAAGTGGTCTTCGACTGCTTCGTGTACCCCAGCTTGCTGTAGTGTACCATCTGTTTGTAATATTTAGTTGAAAGCAGACTGCGATTGAGCACTGCTATATAAATTCATTGAAGCATTGCTGGACTCATACCAATCCACCTCCATCTTCATAAATTAGCTATTCGTTCGTCATATCGAGTCTCTACTTTACCCTCTAATCATGCATTACGTTCTCTTCTATCTAAGGACTTTTCTCTTAACTCCTCCCCTCATCCCCAATCGCTTCGCCTTCTTACTCCGGCCAAAAAAGCTAAAGTCAAAGGCCCTCTTATTGATGTAGATAGTTCCCTTTCTCATCTTTCAGATTCATTTTCTCCATTCGCCCCTGAATCAAAACCCGGATCTCATCTTATGGACATCTTTCCTGATTCTATTCACTTTCACCCATGCAATCGCTCAGATAAACATGAAATGTATAAACACGTATCTTCTCTCAACTCCGTTTTTTCTTCTTCTTCCTCTGATCGTAATTGTATTTCAGTTGTTACTGATGCTTCTGTTCCACTCGTAGGTTCCCTTCAGGCGGTTTCGGCGGCACATTTATATCGCGGCGGACGACAAGTGTCCCATGCAAAACAGGCTAGCAGCCAAGCGTCATCTACTGATGCCAAACTCTATTCCATTTGTATTGGCATCGCCAAGGCCATCTCTCTCCAGTGCAACCACATTATCCTCATCACCGACTGCCTCCCAGCAGCCAAGCTGGCAGTCGATCCCTCTATACACTCGAGTCAATCACATTCTATCCAAGTCTGCTGACTTCTATCCGACTGGCTCACGGCTAAACCCTCCCGATCTATCGACTTCTGGGATGTTCCTTCCAAATGGCGTTGGAAGCCCCATCTTAAAGTCCACAAAGACGTCACCTCCACACGCATACATGCCCCCCCTCGAGTAGGCGCCACTCTCGATTTCCTGTGACGCAAAATCACCAATGACTGCCAGAAGTCTTGGGAGTCAACTTTCTGGAAGAAGAAGTACCGTGGCAGTGGTTTTCTTCTCTCAAAGAAGAATCGCAAGTTTCTCACCCCTACCTACGTTAAGGGGGGCACCTGGCTTCCCTTAGCCAATGAATCGCCATCTTTATGTGCGCGTATGTCACGTGCCATCCTCAATCATGCTCCTATTGGAGCTTATTGCGAGAGGTTCTTCCCCCTCGAGCCCAAATCCTGTCGTTGTGGCCATCGCCTGGAAACACGACATCATATCCTGTGCTATTGTCCCCTATATCCTTTCCGCACTCAGTGGGTGCAATGCGCTTTTCCTCAGTATGAGTTCCTTGTCGAGTTCTTGAAAAAGAACCCGGCCACCTTTGCTTTTACCAATCACGACACACGTCCACCGCCGCCTCAAGCCCCTGTGCCTGCCGAACCAAATGAAGGTGAACTATACTCTTTCATCTCATCTCTTTTCTTTTCTCTTGAGTCTGATCTCTGTGTATGACACCTCGTTCTATAGTCTCTTTCGAGTCTCATCTATGTTGCTGGACTAATCGTGTATAGTCTCTGTCTTAAGCGGTCTTCGACCGCTTCGTGTACCCCAGCTTGCTGTAGTGTACCATCTGTTTGTATTATTTAGTTGAAAAGCGGACTGCGATCGAGCACTGCTATATAAATTCATTGATTTAAAATATATATATATATAAATTCATTGATTTAAAATATATATATATATAAATTCATTGATTTTTTTTTTTAAATCAATGATTTATTATGTGGTACCTAGTTGCAGTCCGCGCTCACCAACATAATACAGGGCCTAAGTACCACTACCCAAGCCAAACACTACAGAGATGAGAATAGATAAGGTCCTATCCAAATATAGTACACTACTCGATGGCAAAGAAATGTGGCATAGTAACAAAGAAATGAAACTAAAGTCCAACTCACAGACCTCTAATATTAAGCTTACATGCATGTGTGGCCCTAGCAACATACCGACAGGGTTGGAAGATGCATTGAGGCAGGTACACAACCTACTACTGGAGCCTCCTATTGTCCTCCTTGTGATGGCTAAGCCAATCACAGTCAAACTGGTGGCGCCAGAATGGGTACTTTCAATCATCAGCTGCATGGTTACCCTTGCAGTTGATACATAAGATATGGGGACAGGGCTCCCTGGCAGGTGTGGGCAGGATAGGGGGATTTACCTTTGGGCTCCCCTTACAGCACAATGATGTGGAGCAATGATTCTCACTACAGTGAGGACTACCATACTGGGAACATCTGAGTGCGCAGTTGCAGCAGGTGGGGGTAGAGTGACCAAAGCGCCAGCAGCGCTGGCACTGGGGAACACCAGGGTGAGCATGGGCAGGCTTGATGACAGCCTGCATACTGTTGAAGTTGAGGTACTTGTTGAGGAGCTTCTTGGCACCAGCTCCTGACTGAGAGTCCCATAGGTCAAACCAGACGGTGGCGGTGTTGGCCTTGGGGAGTTGTGCATAATGCACACAGATGAAACATCAGCGAAAGTGTCCTTAAATGGAGACAAACGCATACAATCAGTGATCTGAACTAGCATAATATGGACACTGTTCAGGTGGAAGGGGATGTCGGGGATCTTGAGATAAGACCTTGACCTGGGGTGGCGCTGTTAGAAGGTGACGCACAGGGGACATGTAGGAGGTCCTAGAAACCAGAGAAATCACCCAGGGAGCTCACAACTCACACAGGAATCTGTGGACAACTGTAAATGACTATATTAACAAGATAGAGACTTGTACTCACCTATGGACAACTGTAAATGACTGAGAGTCAAGAAAGTGTCCACAGGAGAGTTGAACATGCAGTTAGGTGATCTACAACTGACTAAGCAACCTCTGCATCAGCTCTAACTTCACACATCAACAAATCAATCACAAATACTTGTAGACTGTCCAGAGCACATCTGACACACCCCCTTGATCTGACAAGTCCACAAGTTGTCGGAAACACCAAAATCGACACCTACACCCTCTTTTTTTTATTTTTATTATTTTTTTAATCAATGATTTATTATGCAGTGCCCGGTCGCAGTCCGTGCTCGCCATCATAATACAGGGCCTAAGTACCACTACCTAAACCAAATACTACAAAGACAAGAATAGATAAAGTCCTGTCCGAATATAATACACTACTTGACGGCAAAGAGACATGGCATAGTAACAAAGAAAAGAAACTAAAGTCCAACTCGCAGACCTCTAACAGTAAGCTTACATACACATGTGGCCCTAGCAACGTACTGACGGGGTTGGAAGATGTGTTGAAGCAGGTACACGACCTACTACCGGGGCCTCCTATTGTCCTCCTTATGATGGCTGAGCCAATCACAGTCGAACCAGTGGCACCAGAACGGACACTTTCGATCATCAGCTGCATGGTCGCCCTTGCAGTTGATGACACCTACACCCTCTAGCAAGTCAATCCTAGCATGGGAACTGCAAACTCCACCATCTTGGGCTGAACAGCCTTGGTAAACAAGTCTGCCATATTCTGGCTAGTGGGGGTGTACTCTGGAGCAATGAAAGCAGACTATACAGCATCCTGGAGCCAGTAGAACCATAGATCCAGGTGCTTCATGCGACCATGATGCTCAGGATTCTTGGAAACATCAATCCCAGACTTGTTGTCAATCAGGAGAGTGGAGGCATAGGAAGGGGAATAGCCAAACTCCATCAGAATGTTCCTCATCCACATGATCTCCTTGCCAGCCTCAACTGCAGCCACATACTCAGCCTCTGTAGAAGAGAGAGTAACAAAAGGCCATCCCTCCTTGACCTCTTACCACCACCATCGAAAGTTGGTGTTTGATTAGATGTCTAGTTACACATCGTATTCCACCTATTCTACATGGGTAAACGAAAGTCTAAAGCCAAACAGGCTATACGCCAATCAACCGAGTCCGCCAACGCCTCCAATGACGAGCTCAACATCGCCAAGATGTCTGAGGATGAACATCTCAACCCATACGACGACCCGCGCAACGTCTGTGGCTTCTCTGGACCTCGGTCCATTCCCCCCGAGGCTGACCTTGAGTCGCCTCCTTGCCCAGTGCCTGGTGACGTTCCGTCCCTCGCACCTACTACTCAACCTCCGGTGGCTTTGAGCCCCGCAGGCCCCTCCACTGCTGCCTCCAGTGGCTCTATCGCACCCCGGGCTGGCCCCTTTGCTCCCTCTTCCATCGGACCTGACTTGGAGGAGGAGGCCCTGGCCGCCTACGAAGGTCTTCGTCGGTTTGGAAGATGGTTCTCAAATCTTGATCCCGCTGCTGTCATGACCGACACGGCCTGTCGCTCGTTCGCTCTCTACCTCGTGGGGAGCCTATGGGAATTCAGGAAGAGAGGCTGGGACAATACCCCACTCTCCTTGGTTCTACAGAAGCAGGGGTGGCCCACGGTCGACTCCTTTCTTCGCTCTGGGGGCTCTTCAACCGGCCCTAATCAACCACATGGCGACCATGAGTTGTCCCGCGGATCTGCTGACAAAGCAGGTCCATGTGACATTAGTATGGGTGAACCCGAAGCACCCAAACAAATGCCCCCGGATCGTCGGCCTGCCCCAGCCTGTCCCACTCTACCGCCCAAGCAAGCGCCTGTTAAAGCGCGCACTAGTGGCCCTCCCCAAGCTAGGGTTAGGTCTGATGGCCAAGCCCAGCGAGCGCCCACCAAAGCACCCCCTCCTCCCACCTCGGTCAAGAAGTCCTTCGCCAAAGTGACCCGCCCCGCCAGGGTTGCGTCACTGATCAAGCTGGCGCAGTCCCACCCCGATCTCGACCCTGATCGCATCACCGCTATGCATCAGGCCGCCCAAGCCGCCGCTCCCGCCACCCGGAAGCCACGCATGACAACCGCGGGCCCTACCTGCCGCCAACTTTTCCTTGACTTCATCGGCAGTACCAATGAGGTCACCTACCTCCATCACAAGGCCATGCACCTTCTCAACGACTCCCTCTCCCGCGCCAAGTCGATCTTGCATGTGGAGAACATCACCAAGGCATACAGCACTATCGTGCTGCACACCTCCTCCATTCCCTCTGACGCCGACTGTGACGTCATTGAGTCCTCCATCCCCTCTGTCTTCACTGCTCCTTTTGCGATCAAGATGCGCTGCCCCAGGTCGAGGTCCTACCTCAAGGTCCTCGACGTCCCCTACTTTGTGAATGGTGTCTGCATCATGCCAAATCACGTGACTGACCGCATGCGATTGTCCGCCTTCAAGGACATTTTCGCAGATGTTTCCTCCATGCGCATTATGCGCAACTCCACCAGAGCCGACACCGCCACTGTTTGGTTCGACCTCTGGGACTCTCAATCAGGAGCGAGCACCAAGAAGCTCCTGGGCAAGTACCTTCACTTTGAGGGTGTTCAGTCCGTCATCCGGGCTGTGCGCACTCACCCAGGCAGTCCACAGTGTCAGTGTTGCTGGCGCTGGGGGCACTCTACCTCATCGTGCCGCACCCGTGCATTGCGATGTGCCACCTGCGGCAGTCCTCATCGTACTGAGAACCACTGCTCCCACTCGAGCTGTTGTAAGGGGAGTCCAAAGGCAAATCCCCCTATCCCGCCCACTGCCACTGAGGATCCCTGTCCTCATATCAAGTGCGTCAACTGCACCAAGTCACATGCAGCTGATGATCGCAAATGCCCATTCTGGTGACACCGGTTTGACCAGCTTTGGCTTGAAAACCATCGCCGTGATGCCGCCTGGTCGTGTCTGTAGGGTTCTCTTCCCTGCAGGTTGCATTGTCCACCCCCGCGCCTTGCGTGGTGGGCCTGGATGTCCATGCCATGCATTTCCATCCACCGGTAAAACAGAACAGCCCGACTTGTATTGTAGTATGCTTTCATTTCGAACTATGTACCACTGCGTGAAGATGTCATTTGTACTAGGCGGACTTCGGACTTGTATTTATACCTAGCTATGTAGATGTGTGGTTGGTAGCAGTACTTTCTGCATGTTGTAGTAGTTGGGCGCGGACTGCTATCGCGCACCACGTTATAAATTGGCAACCCCTCTGGGGTTGCACTTGATTTAAAAAAAAAAAAAAAAAAAGAGTAACAAAAGGCTGATGCTTGGAGGACCATCCCACAGCTCCACCACACACCAGAGTCACATATCCACCTGTAGAGCGACCGGTTTGCTTACAACCACCATGGGAAGCATCTGTGTAGGTCAGAAAGAGCTCCTCAGCTTCACAGCCCTTGTAAACAAGCTTGTAATCGCTTGTGCCCTTCAGATAGCGCAGGAGATGCTTCACAGCAGCCCAGTGCTCAGGATGAGGGTTGTGGTTGAATCTCCCAAGGTAGGAGACTGCATAAGCAATATCTGGGCAAGTCATGGTGGCTAGATACTGCAGGGAGCCTACAGCAGAGAGGTAGGGAATGGTTTGCATTTCCTCTTGCTGGGAAGGAGTGGGAACAAGTGTGGAGAGTTCTGTACCAGGAGAGAGCGGAGTCTTCACAGAATTGCAGTCAGACATGTTGAATCTGTTCAGGAGCTCCTGGACATAGTGGGACTGGGAAAGCAAAATAGTGTGGGCTTCAAGGTCCTGCTTGACCTGGATAGAGAGGAGGAAGGTAGTGGCTCCCAAATTGTGCAATTTGAAGTGTTTCTGCAGCTCCAGCACTGTGGCATCCATGGCAGCATCATTCTTCAAAACAAGGGTGATATCATCAATGAAAACAGGCACTATGATCTTGACTTCACCCTTGGAGTAGATGTAGATGGAACTGTCACTCTGGAGTTGTTTAAAGCCCAGGGAATCAAGCACAGTGTATAGCTTCTTGTTCCACTGCCTAGCTGACTGTTTGAGGCCATAGAGTGACTTGTGCAGCTTGCAAATGACGTTTGGGTCTCCCTGGTGATATCCTTCAGGCTGCCTCATGTAGATGTCCTCATTCAGCTCTCCATAGGTGAAAGTAGAGGAGATATCCACAGATTGCATTTTGAAGCCTTCCTTGGCTGCCAAAGCTATAATACGGTGCAGGGATGCAGGATGAAATGTAGGGGCAAAAACCTTGGTGTAGTCATAGCCAGGACACTGGAAATAGCCCTTTGCAACAAGCCTAGAGCAATAGCGCTCAATAGACTGGTCTGGGTTGAGTTTCAACTTGAAAACCCAGCCAGACTCGATGATTTTGGCCCCAGGAGGTAGCTCAACAAGCTCCCAGGTCCCATTTGCAATGAGAGTCGAAATTTCAGTGTTGCAGGCTTCTCTCCACTTGTCAGCATCCGGGGCCTTCATAGCGACCTTGTAGTTGCAAGGATCAGGCCCAGAAACACTTCCAGCAAACTCTACAACCTCATAGTCAGCATCAACATAGTTTCCTTGCTCCTGGTCCTTTGGAGGGAGGAGCAGAGGTTTCCCCAGTAGCCAGTAGGCTGTCCTGGGTGCTGGAGGTTGTGTGGAGCGTTGCTGAGGCTGTGGGGGCTGTGCAAGTGGTGTAGGAACCTGAGGAGGTGTTCTGGGAGGTGCTGGACCAATAGGAGTGGCATAGGAGATGTCAGAATCATCAGAGTCTGATGGGGAGTCACCAGATCAAAGAGGAACACTAGGACCAGCCTTGGGAGTCTCTGGAGCATCAGAGGGCTCTACAGATGGACTGGGATGCAGGGATTGTCAGATGTGCTCTGGACAGTCTACAAGTATTTGTGATTGATTTGTTGATGTATGAAGTTAGAGTTGATGCAGAGGTTGCTTAGTCAGTTGTATATCACCTGACTGCATGTTCAACTCTCCTGTGGACGCTTTCTTGACTCTCAGTCATTTACAGTTGTCCACAGGTGAGTACAAGTCTCTATCTTGTTAATACAGTCATTTACAGTTGTCCACAGATTCCTGTGTGAGTTGTGAGCTCCCTGGGCGATTTCTCTGGTTTCTAGGACCTCCCACACATCCCCTGTGCATCACCTTCTAACACACTCTTGACTTCTTGCGACGCAAAATCACCAATGACTGCCAGAAATCCTGGGAGTCCACTTTCTGGAAGAAGAAGTACCGTGGCAGTGGTTTCCTTCTTTCAAAAAAGAATCACAAATTCCTCATCCCCACTTACATCAAAGGGGGCACCTGGCTTCCATTAGCCAATGAATCGCCATCACTATGTGCATGTATGACTCGTGCCATCCTCAATCACGCTTCTATTGGAACTTATCGCGAGAGGTTTTTTCCCCTCGAACCCAAATCATGTCGTTGTGGCCATCGCCTGGAATCATGACATCATATCTTGTGTTATTGCCCCCTCTATCCTGTTCACACTCAGTGGGTGCAATGTGCTTTCCCTCAATATGAGTTCCTCGTTGAGTTCTTAAAAAAGAACCCAGCTGCTTTTGCCTTCACCAATCATGACACGCATTCACTGCCACCTCAAGCTCCTGTGCCCGCCGAACCAAATGAAGGTGAACTATATTCTTTCATCTTATCTCTTTTCTTTTCCTTTGAGTCCAATCTCTGTATATAACACCTTATTCCATAGTCTCTCTCGAGTCTTTTCTATTTCACTGGACTAATCATATATAGTCTTTGTCTTAAGTGGTCTTCGACCACTTTGTGTACCCCAGCTTGCTGTAGTGTACCGTCTATTCGTAATATTTAGTTGAAAGCGGACTGCAATCGAGCACCGCTATATAAATTCATTGATTTTTTTAAAAAAAAAAAAAAAAAAAAAGTGTCCCATGCAAAGCAGGCAAGCAGTTGGGCATCTTCCACAGATGCTGAATTATACTCCATTTGCATTGGCATTGCCAAGGCCATTTCCCTCCAGTGGGATCACATCATCCTCATCACCAACTGTCTTCCAGCAGCCAAGCTGGTGGTTGATCCCTCTATCCACTTGAGCCAATCACACTCTATCCAAGTCTGCTGACTTCTATCCGACTGGCTTGTGGCCAAACCTTCTCACTCCATTGACTTCTGGGACATCCCTTCCAAGTGGCACTGGAAGCCCCACCTCAAAGTCCACAATGACATTACTACCACATGCATACATCCCCCTCCTCATACGGGTGCCACTCTTGACTTCTTGCGACGCAAAGCCACCAATGACTGTCAGAAATCCTGGGAGTCCACATTCTGGAAGAAGTACCGTGGCAACTGTTTCCTTCTCTCAAAAAAGAACCGCAAGTTCCTTATTCCTACTTACATCAAAGGAGGTACCTGGATTCCCCTAGCCAACGAGTCCACATCATTATGTGTGCTGAAGAGTTAGCGCATGAAGAGAGGGATTCGGTGAGTTCAAGGACGGAGAAGTTTGCCCAGGAACGGGGGGGAAAGGATTTCATTTCATTCAGAATGTTAGAGCTTACCGGTCGGCCAGATGCTGAGTTATATGATGAATGGAGTGCATTCCATAGGTCCGGAAGATCATTGCAAGGTCGTCCTTGATAGTGGATACCCTCAATGGCAGGGAGTTTGTGTTGTTTTACCCATTCCATGAGGTCCCAGGGTCGTTTGTTGGTCGATGCGATTTCATGAATGTGTGTATTGAAGAAAGAGCGTTTGGCGGTTCTGGTTGCCGCTCTGAATGCTCGCCAATCTTTTCGATCCTTTGTTCTTCTGTAGGTAAGAAGAGTCTCAGAACAGTGGGGGTTCCACCATTCCTTTGACCGGTTAGTAATCCATACAATTTTAGAGTTCATATTCCAGGATTCATTAAAGATTCAAGAAATGGAGTCAGAGATATCGTTCAGACAAGAGGTGGAATGAATGTCTGAACAGTCAAGGGCCGCAAGATGCTCAGAGACTTGGGAAGTGAAAGCCGTCTCTTCATTGCTATCTTTTGGTAGTACGTGTTTTTTATAGTTAATATAATCTGGGCAGATTGGAAGATCCATAATTAATGGTGCGTGATCCGATGGAAGCCTCAAATTAACATCAATAATATGGGAGGTGGAATTGTTAGCGCAAAAAATGAGATCAATAACCAAATTGTCATGACTTTCAATGGAAGAGAAATGAGTAGGGGATATTATGGTCGGCAAAGACCTTGGAGATTGAAGCTGTCTGCCAACTCCATTAGAGTTATTGCAGACATAGGGATGTAAGTAGCTGAAGGGTCCCATTCTGGAGATCGACAATTAAAATGTCCTCCCATATAAATAATATTAGGGATGTCGATGAAGTTTGTTGAAAGGAAATTGATCGCCGATGAGGATGAGTCAGGGTATATGTTAAGTAGATGAATATAGTTACCCTGGTTGAATAGGCCCAAGATTTGTATGTTGCGGTGGTTGACCCACTCTTGTCGAAGAATGGGTCTCATGCGAAGTAGTCGTCTGTGAACATAAGTCAGAGTACGGGGTCAGGGGTTGTTAGGCTTGGTAGGACAAACCATACACAGCCACTCAGGGTGAATAGGAGCACCAATGACATCATCCCCTTCAGGGTTAGTCGTAGAAGGTGCTTTCCGAATATGATTCCATGGAGGTTCCTGTAGAAAAATGATTTCGAAGTCCAGCTTTTTGGACTCGAGTATAGTATCAACCAGGGCATAAGAGTGTCCCACGTTTTGCGAATAGATACGAACAGAAGAGATAGGTTTGTTCTTACCAGACATATTTAAACAGCAACTCTGCCACCGGAGCGATTGGAATTGGCGTGGACGGCACATGCAGTGCGTGATTCAGTGGCTTTGTTAGAATGCCAGGTTCGGTCAAACCTATTCCTCCAGAATGGACATTTGGTGTCATTTGCGTGATGATTGCCTTTGCAATTCAGGCATTTAAAGTTCTCAAAGTGAGGACATGGAGTGCCATCAGGAGTGGCATTGCGGGGGGGATTGGATTTGGGGTTGGCCTTACAGCACCAGGCCATGGATCGATGGTTCTCAATGCGGTGAGGACCACCACAAATTTGACAGCGTGTGCTGAGGGCACAACACGCATGAGTGGGATGACCCCAATGCCAGCAGTTCCTGCACTGTGCAATGCCAGGGTGCATACTAGTAGCACGGATAGTTCCAATATGTCGGCCAAAGTTAATAGTATGGTTGACCAACATCTTGGCCTTGGTACTATTTTGGGAGTCCCAGATGTCGAACCACACAACAGCTGTGTCCGACTTTGGGGAGGCTTTCATGACACGAGGATGAGCGGCAAGGATAACATTTTCAAACAATGATGATTGTCCAAGAGCTTGTTTGACAAATGCCGGAGAGAGAGGGTTGGAAGAATTGGCTACCCAGTAAGGGACGCCGATGATTTTAAGGAACGATTTGGATTGTGGTAGACGAGGCTCAATAGGGATAGCATCTCCTAATTGCCAGGCTTTTTTTAGCCAGGATTTGATGGTTTCAAGGTCGGCGGGAGAAGCGACACCTGAGGTAGCAATTGATATGCCATTGTATGATTCGCGAACTGATTTGATGCGAAGTTTGGACTGAGCGGCAGTAAGACCACGATTGCAGAATTCAGCTGCCTTATTAAAGTCTTTGATTTGGTCAGCGATGATGTTTTCCTCAAAGGGAATAAGGACTTGATGACAGGTAGGTCCATGTGTAGTCATTTTAGGTTTAGCGCGTGGGGTGCTTGTGGTTGAAGGTTCGGGTGCTTGAGGTTGAGCGCCTCCAAAACCTGCCTTGTACATAGCAAGGACTTTGTCATACGATAATTCAGGGAAGGTGAGTATCATTTCTCGCATTTTAACTCCATCAATGTTGGGAGAGGAATTGGAAGAGGAATTGGAAGAGGAAGTTACCGGCTGGACACCCCGTCAGGCGGCATCAGCGAACGACACATTCTTCTTGTTGAAATGTTCCGTAAGGGGTTTGGTGGATGCCTTACGGTCAGGAGGGGGAATGGGAGGTGGCATGTCATAGGTGCCCTTGGGGTTAAGTTTTGATGGCTGAGCTTGGCTATCAGAGGAGGGATGCCCAACTGAGCGCTCAAAGTTTCCATTCCCGTTCCTTGGGGTCACGTGATTGGAAGGTGGAGGGGGGGCCCAGGAAACACAGATAGGACCTGCGGGCTTAGAAGACGTAACGTCATTCCTTGCCTTCAGGGAGCCTGACACGGACGAAACGTCACGTGCCTTACCAGAAGATGTAACGTCATTCTGGGGGAGGAGAGGGGTGCCCTCAACGGGAGGGGCTTGATCAATGTTCATTCGGTCGTCATCGATGTGAGCTGTAGGATTAGTTTGCCCAATGACAATGCTGGGCGGAAATAGGGGGGTAGGGATGGTAGACGGAGAAGGTTTACATGCCTTTTTTCCCTTCCCTTTACCCTTAGGAGGGGGGGAAGAGTCCGTTATGGGGATATCGGGAGGTGGGCCATAGTAATGCCTCAGCGCGTCGACGATGGTGAGTCCACTTTCGCCATTGATGGGCAAGCGGTCCCAACCTGTTTCAAACATAGTTGTGAGTAGGCAATAGATCGGTTCCCCCATTTGGGGAACCCTTGGGTCTTTCCTTCCAGGCTGTAAGCCTAGCGCAGCACAATGTTTAAAGAAATTTGTAACGTATTTAAGTGCCTCAAGCGCTTTGAAAGTAGCTTCACCGACAATGACAGTCTCTTCGGTGGCAGTGTTTGATGGATCCTTAAAATCCGGCAGATGTGGCTGTGCAGGCCTAGGCTCCTGCGGCTGTGCAGTGATGTCACCAGTGACATCATGTGTGACATCAGGTGTGACGTCATTAGTATCAGATGAACCAGCAAAGAAGGTAGCTGGAGTGCCGGTTGGCACAGCATTTGCTGACTCAGCGAATCCGTGGATCACATGAGGCAGCCTTGAGGTGGGTGGGGGTCCAAAGAACCGAGTAGTAGGCTCCCCGTTCATGATAATCCCATCCTCTTGGTCGCTCCACATGTCCCCGCGAGAGTCCAAGTTCAGAGGATCAGGTTTGTTGAGCTCACCAAGAAATCCCTCGCCGAATGGACGAAAGGGAATGGGTGACTTGAAGTCATTGTTTGCGTTCCTCGACATGGTTCTTGATACGGCTTTAGGTGTAGTGTCCAATCCTTGATGGATGTCGCGGGCACAGGCCTGTTTAATATGCGACAAGGGAGGAGGAGGAGTTCTAAGGGATTGTGAGGCTGCATGGGAGAGTATAGCAGGAGTGTTTGTAGGGGAAGAAGGGGTTGAGGATTCAGACAAATCAGAGTCACTTTCACCACTTTCTTCTTCATCAGATCCAGCTCTAGATGGAGCAGCCGACTTGGTGTCATCGTAAGCAGAATGTTTGGACGATTTAATAGAGAGCGTGGGTGAAGTGGAGCGGTTGCGCTTGAAGGTCGAGACACATGTTTCAGTGTCAGCAATGTTCATGGGGTACGAAGACAGCGGAGGGGTACCCTTAAGGTCTACCCAGTGCAATGGTACAGTCATAATGGTATAATTCGTAGTCAGTTTGTATGTAGACACCGTCAAAGAAATCGATGATGGTGGTTAGAGGGAAAGGAGGATGTTCACAGCCCTTGTAAACAAGCTTGTAATCACTTGTGCCCTTCAGATAGTGCAGGAGATGCTTCACAGCAGCCCAGTGCTCAGGATGAGGGTTGTGGTTGAATCTCCCAAGGTAGGAGACTGCATAAGCAATATCTGGGCAAGTCATGGTGGCTAGATACTGCAGGGAGCCTACAGCAGAGAGGTAGGGAATGGTTTGCATTTCCTCTTGCTGGGAAGGAGTGGGAACAAGTGTGGAGAGTTCTGTGCCAGGAGAGAGCGGAGTCTTCACAGAATTGCAGTCAGACATGTTGAATCTGTTCAGGAGCTCCTGGACATAGTGGGACTGGGAAAGCAAAATAGTGTGGGCTTCAAGGTCCTGCTTGACCTGGATAGAGAGGAGGAAGGTAGTGGCTCCCAAATTGTGCAATTTGAAGTGTTTCTGCAGCTCCAGCACTGTGGCATCCATGGCAGCATCATTCTTTTTTTTTTTTTTTTTTTTTTTTTTCAAGTGTGACCCCGGAGGGGTCGCCAATTTATAACGCGGTGCGCAATAGCAGTCTGCGCCTGGCTATCTACTACAGGGAACCGATACCGCTACCGACTACACAAGAGCAAACAACCGGGAATATAGAAAAGTCCTGTCCGAGACAATACGCGAATCAACAGCAGAAGGGGGCTAGGCATGTGACAAAATACAAAGAAGTGAGACATATACCGATACCACTGCATCTGACGGCAGGCCTTGTGGTTGGTGGGAGCCCATCCGGCGACTAGCGATGGATGGGGGACGATACGTTGACACTAGGGAGCTCCCCCTAGGCCCAGGACCGACCAGCAGAACCAGAATGACTTTGCAGCCAATCCCGATCAAACCGGTGGTGCCAGAACGCGCACTTGCGGTCAGTAGCGGCATGTTCCTTGCCGCAATTGATGCACTTGATATGGGGACAGGGATCCCCAGCGGGTGTGGGCTGAATGGGGGGGTTAGCCTTCGGCGACCCCTTACAGCAGGAGGAGGTGGTGCGGTGATTCTTGGACTGATGTGGCCCACCGCATTGTGAGCACCTGAGCGCACGGTTGCAACAGGTGGTGGTAGTGTGGCCCCAACACCAGCATCGTTGACACTGGGGGGTCCCGGGGTGAGCGCGCGCGGCCTTAATCATGGACTGCACACCGTCGAAGTTGAGGTATTTGCCGACCAGGCACTTGGCGTTAGTGCCAGACTGAGAATCCCAAAGGTCGACCCAAACGGTGGCGGTGTCGGCTTTGGCGGAGTTGCACATGATGCGCATGGATGATACATTAGCGAATGTCTCCTTGAATGGAGATAGACGCATATGGTCGGTGACGTGTTGTGGAGTGGTGCGGATGCCACTCATGTAGTAGGGGACGTCCAGGATCTTAAGGTAAGACCTGGACCTGGGACGCTTGGTTTTCAGCTCAAACGGGGCAGTGAAGGCTGAAGAGAGGGAGGATTTGATCACTGATGCATCGGCATCAGTGGGAACAGAATTGGTGTACAACGAGATGGTGTCGTATGCCCGAGCAATGTTCTCGATGCGAAGTGAGCTCTTCGCGCGAGTGAGGGAATCATTGAGAAGGCGCATGGCCTTGTGGTGGAGGTAGGTGATGTTACTGGAGCTGCCAGTGAAATCGAGGAAGAGTTGGTGGCAGGTGGGGCCCGACGTGGTCATGCGGGGCTTCTTTGCAGAAGGCACATCAGTGAGGGCGGCCTGATGCATCGCAGCGACGCGATCAGGCTCGAGAGTGGGGTGGGACTGGGCCAGCTTGATAAGTGCAGCTGCAGATGCCGGGGTACAGGCTATCTCAGTGAACGACTTCTTAGCTGCCGAGGGAGGGATGGGCGCTCGCCGGGCTTGGCCATCAGACCTAACCTTAGGAGCGGGGGGCACTTGAATGGGCGCTTTGCCACTAGTGCGGGCCTTTGCAGGCACCGGCTTGGGCAGTAGGGAGGGACGGGCCGGGGTGGGCCGACGATCCGGGGGGGGCAGGGTGGGCGCCTTGGGGGAACCCATGTTGATATCACGTGGACCCGCTGAGTCAGCGGATCCATGGGTCGCCTCATGGATGACGCGCGTTGCTTTAGGGCTGGCCTCGGGCAGCCCACACTTGCACCCGAGGTTGTACATTACATCCCCAAAATCAATCAGCCCGCGAGAGCTGAGCAAGTGCGAGGAGAGGGGGGTGGCATCGAGTTCCAGCTCATCGACGATGACAGAGGCTGCCTTAGCCAGGCAAGTGACGGCCACAGAAGCATCCTCCTCTGCGATGGAGGAGTGGGACTCGGCACAATCCTCAAGCCACTTGAGGAATGTCCGGAGGCTGGAGAGGGCGCGCTTCGGGGTGAGCTCCTTCTTCTTTCCCTTGGAGGAGGTTACTGACTCGGGCACAACAGGGGGAGCATTGACAGGGTAGAAGGTGGTTCCACCGGCTGTGAAGGGGTTTGAGTGGTGACAGAACATCAGCCACTGGAGGACCAACCGATGGCGATGGAACGTCAGCGGTTGGTTGGGAGGGGCCAGGCGACGGAACGTCAGCCTGGGGGGAGCCGAAGAACCCTCACACATTGAGAGGGTTGTCGTAGGGGTCGAGGTGGTCATCTTCGGCCATCTTGGCGATGTTGAGCTCGTCATCAGAGACAGCGGACTCGGATTCGAATGCGGCAAACTGGTTGGCAGTAGCTTTAGACTTGCGCCTACCCATATTACTGTAGATAGATGATGTAAGAATGCCTCAGAACAAACACCAACTTTCGATGGTGGTGGTAAGAGGACAAGGAGGGATGATGTATCTATTGCCTATTAACCACTATGTTTGAGGCAGGCTGGGATCGTTTACCCATTAATGGCGAAAATGGATTCACGATCATTGAAGCATTGAGGCACTACTATGGTCCTCCTTCCGACATCCCCATGATGGACTCTTCCCCCCCTCCTAAAGGTAAAGGGAAGGGAAAAAAGGTACATAAACCTTCTCTGTCTACTATCCCTACCCCCCTATTTCCACCCGGCATTGTCATTGGGCAAACTAATCCTACAGCTCGCATCGATGATGACCAAATGAACATCGATCAAGCCCCTCCCAGTGAGAGCACCTCTCTCCTCCCCCAGAATGACGTTACGTCTTCTGGTAAGGCACATGACGTTTCGTCCGTGTCAGGCTCCCTGAAGGCAAAGAATGACGTTATGTCTTCCAAGCCCTCCGGTCCTATTCGCGTCTCCCGGGCCCCTCCTCCACCTTCCAATCACGTGACCCCAAGGAACGGGAATGGAAACTTCAAGCGCTCAGTTGGGCGCCCTTCCTCTGATGGCCAGGCTCAGCCATTGAAACCTAACCCCAAGGGCACCTCTGATATGCCACCCCCCATTCCCCCTCCTGACCGTAAGGCATCCACCAAACCCCTTACGGAACATTTCAACAAGAAGAATGTGTCGTTCGCTGATGCCGCCCGACAGGGTGTCCAGCCAGCGACTTCCTCTTCCAACTCCTCCTCTAGTATTGATGGAGTTAAGATGTGAGAAATGATACTCGCCTTCCCTGAATTATCCTATGACAAAGTCCTTGCTATGTACAAGGCAGATTTTGGGAGCGCCCAACCTCAGGCCCCCGAATCAACACCCTCAGGCGCTCAACGCACTAAACCCAAAATGACAACACATGGGCCCACCCGTCGTCAAGTCCTCATCCCCTTCGAGGGAAACATCATCGCTGACCGAATCAAAGACTTCAATAAGGCAGCAGAATTCTGTAATCACGGTCTCATCGCTGCTCAATCCAAACTCCGCATCGAATCGGTCCGCGAATCATACAATGGCATCTCCATCGCCACCTCGGGTGTCGCCACTCCTGTTGACCTCAATACCATCAAGTCTTGGCTGAAAAAAGCCTGGCAACTGGGAGACGCCATCCCTGTTGAGCCCCATCTCCCACAATCCAAATCCTTCCTAAAAATTGTTGGCATTCCTTATTGGGTAGCCAATTCATCCAACCCTCTCTCCCCTGCTTTCGTTGAGCAGGCCCTTGGCCAATCGTCACTCTTCGAGAATGTTATCCTTGCCGCTCGTCCTCGCATCATGAAAGCTTCCCCAAAGTCGGACACAGCTGTTGTGTGGTTCGACATCTGGGACTCCCAAAATAGTACCAAGGCCAAGATGTTGGTCAACCATACTATTAACTTTGGCCGACATATTGGAACTATCCGTGCTACTAGTATGCACCCTGGCATTGCACAGTGCAGGAACTGCTGGCGTTGGGGTCATCCCACTCATGCGTGTTGTGCCCTCAGCACACGCTGTCAAATTTGTGGTGGTCCTCACCCCATTGAGAACCATCGATCCATGGCCTGGTGCTGTAAGGCCAACCCCAAATCCAATCCCCCCCGCAATGCCACTCCTGATGGCACTCCATGTCCTCACTTTGAGAACTTTAAATGCCTGAATTGCAAAGGCAATCATCACGCAAATGACACCAAATGTCCATTCTGGAGGAACAGGTTTGACCGAACCTGGCATTCTAACAAAGCTGCCGAATCACGCACTGCACGTGCCGTTCGCGCCAATTCCAATCACTCCGGTGGTGGAGTTGCTGTTTAAATATGTCTGGTAAGAACAAACCTATCTCTTCTGTTCGTATATATTCACAAAACGTGGGACACTCTTATGCCCTGGTTGATACTATACTCGAGTCCAAAAAGCTGGACTTCGAAATCATTTTTCTACAGGAACCTCCATGGAATCATATTCGGAAAGTACCTTCTATGACTAACCCTGAAGGGGATGATGTCATTGGTGCTCCTATTCACCCTGAGTGGCTGTGTATGGTTCACCCTACCAAGCCTAACAACCCCTGACCCCGTACTCTGACTTATGTTCACAGACAACTACTTCACATGAGACCCATTCTTCGACAAGAGTAGGTCAACCACCGCGACATACAAATCTTGGGTCTATTCAACCAGGGTAACTATATTCATCTACTTAACATATACTCTGACTCGTCCTCATCAGCGATCAATTTCCTTTCAACGAACTTCATTGACATCCCTAATATTATTTATATGGGAGGAGATTTTAATTGTTGATCTCCAGAATGGGACCCTTCAACTACTTATGTCCCTATGTCCGCAATAGCTCTAACGGAGCTGGCGGACGGCTTCAATCTCACAAGGTCTTCATCGACTGTAATATCCCCTACCCATTTCTCTTCCATTGAAAGTCATGACAATTCGGTTATCGATCTCATTTTTTGCGCTAACAATTCCACCTCCCATATTATTGATGTTAATTTGAGGCTTCCATCGGATCACACACTATTGATTATGGATCTTCCAATCTGCCCAGATTATATTAACTATAAAAAATGTGTACTACCAAAAGATAGCAATGAAGAGACGGCTTTCACTTCCCAAGTCTCTGAGCATCTAGCAGCCCTTGACTGTTCGGACATTCATTCCACCTCTTGTCTGAATGATATCTCTGACTCCATTTCTTGAATCTTTAATGAATCCTGGAATATGAACTCTAAAATTGTATGGATTACTAACCGGTCAAAGGAATGGTGGAACCCCCACTGTTCTGAGACTCTTCTTACCTACAGAAGAACAAAGGATCGAAAAGATTGGCAAGCATTCAGAGCAGCAACCAGAACCGCCAAATGCTCTTTCTTTGATATACGCATTCATGAAATCGCATCGACCAACAAACGACCCTGGGACCTCATGGAATGGGTAAAACAACGCAAACTCCCTGCCATTGAGGGTATCCACTATCAAGGACGACCTTGCAATGATCTTCCGGACCTATGGAATGCACTCCATTCATCATATAACTCAGCATCCGGCCGACCGGTAAGCTCTAACATTCTGAATGAAATGAAATCCCTTCCCCCCTGTTCCTGGGCAAACTTCTCTGTCCTTGAACTCACCGAATCCCTCTCTTCATGTGCTAACTCTTCAGCACCCGGGCCTGATCACGTCTCCTGGAAACATCTAAAGTCCATTGTCGCCCACAATGATTGCCTCAAAAACATAATACTCATTGCTAATGCATGCATACGTCTCTCTTACTGGCCGAGTCACTTCAAGGACTCGGTCTCTATCATCATTCCCAAGCCGAATAAACCAGCCTATGATACACCGAAAGTGTTTCGTCCCATTGTTCTACTAAACACTTTAGGTAAATTAATCGAGAAGATGATTGCTCGCCATATGCAGTATGAAGGGGTGTCTCTAGATGTTCTCCACCCTAATCAAATGGGCGGAGTTATCCAACGATTCACTGAGGATGCAGGAGTATTCCTCACTCATATCATTCAGGCCGGATGGGCTAAAGGTATGATTACCAGCGTCTGTGCTTTTGATATCGCCCAATTCTTCCCCTCCCTAAACCACGAAATCCATACTAACATTCTACGACAACAGGGGTTCACCCCAGAACTCGTTAACTTCTTTTCACACTACCTCATAGGTCGATCCACTCAATTCATGTGGAACACTTTCCTATCTGATGCCCATGACGCGGATGTTGGCATAGGGCAAGGCTCCACTTTATCACCCATTCTATCCGCGCTCTATCTAGCACCCCTCATGTTCATGTTTGACCAATGTGCTCGACTACAGTCTATCCCTTCCTCCCTTTTATCATTTGTCGATGATGGGCTTTGTATATCTCAAGCAAAGAATTATACTGACACTATTTCTTCTCTCAAATCAGCTTATTCCATCATTAACTCCATTTGCACTGATCTCGGGCTTGTCGTTGAACACAATAAATCTGAGGTCTTTCATTTCTCCTGACGTCATAATGATTCTAATCCCCCCCTTGATTTATCCGACGTTGGCAGCCCTCTACTATATCCTAAACGTGTCTGGTGGTACTTAGGTTTCTATTTCGACCGTCGACTATCATTTCAAGAACATGTTCGGTATTACTCTACCAAAGCATTATCCACAGTGAAAGCTATGAGTATGCTAGGCAACTCCACCCGAGGCCTCCTCCCTCTACAAAAACGTCTGCTTTATAGGTCATGTGTTGTCCCTGTGGCCACGTATGGATTCCGACTCTGGTACTTTGAAGGCGCTCGTAACAAGGTGCTTCTCAAGTCCTTATCATCTATGCAAAGATGCGCAGCTCTCTGGATCACAGGCACCTTCCGTACTTCCCCATCAGGCGGCACTGAAAGCATTGCTGGACTTATTCCAATTCACCTCCATCTTCGTAAATTAGCTATTCGTTCATTGTATCGAGTCTCTACTTTACCCTCTAATCATGCGTTACATTCTCTTTTATCTATTGATTTCTCTCTTAACTCCTCCCCTCATCCCCAATCAATTTGCCTTCTCACTCCGGCCAAAAAAGCTAAAGTCAAAGGCCCCCTTATTGATGTAGATAATTCTCTTTCTCATCTTTCTGATTCCTTTTCTCCATTCGCTCCTGAATCAAAGCCTGGATCTCGTCTTATGGACATCTTTCCTGATTCTATTCATTTTCACCCATGCAATCGCTCAGATAAACATGAAATGTATAAACATGTATCGTCTCTCGATTCGGTTTTTTCTTCTTCTTCTGATCGTAATTGTATTTTGGTTGTTACTGATGCTTCTGTTCCACTCGTAGGTTCCCTTCAGGTGGTTTCGGCGGCACATTTATATTGCAGCGGACGGCAAGTGTCCCATGCAAAACAGGCTAGCGGTCAAGCGTCGTCTACTGACACCGAACTCTACTCCATTCGTATTGGCATCGCCAAGGCCATCTCCCTTCATTGCGACCACATCATCCTCATCACCGACTGTCTCCCAGCAGCCAAGCTAGCAGTTGATCCCTCTATACACTCGAGCCAATCACACTCCATCCAAGTCTGCCGACTCTTATCCAACTGGCTCATGGCCAAACCTTCTCATTCTATCGACTTCTGGGACATCCCTTCCAAATGGCGCTGGAAGCCCCACCTTAAAGTCCACAATGACATCACTTCCACACACATACACACCCCCCCTTGATTAGGCGCTACTCTCGACTTCTTGCAATGCAAAATCACCAACGATTGCCAGAAATCCTGGGAGTCCACTTTCTGGAAGAAGAAGTACTGCAGCAGCAGTTTCCTTCTTTCCAAAAGGAATTGCAAGTTCCTCATCCCCACTTATGTCAAGGGGGGCACCTGGCTTCCCTTAGCCAATGAATCGCCATCATTATGTGCGTGTATGTCCTGTGCCTTCCTCAATCATGCTCCTATTGGAGCTTATCGCGAGAGGTTCTTCCCCCTCGAGCCCAAGTCCTGTCGTTGTGGCCATCGCCTGGAAACATGACATCATATCCTGTGTTACTGCCCCCTCTATCCCTTCCACACTCAATGGGTGCAATGCGCTTTCCCTCAGTACGAGTTCCTTGTCAAGTTCTTGAAAAAGAACCCAGCTGCCTTTGCTTTTACCAATCATGACACGCGTCCACCACTGCCTCAAGCTCCTGTGCCCGCCGAACCAAATGAAGGTGAACTATACTCTCTTATTTCATCTCTCTTCTTTTCCTTTGAGTCCGATCTCTGTGTATGACACCTTGTTCAATAGTCTCTATTGAGTCTTTTCTATATTGCTGGACTAATCGTGTATAGTCTCTGTCTCAAGTGGTCTTCGACCGCTTCGTGTACCCCAGCTTGCTGTAGTGTACCATCTGTTTGTAATATTTAGTTGAAAGCAGACTGCAATCGAGCACCGCTATATAAATCCATTGATTTAAAAAAAAATAAAAATGTACCCACCCCAGTGTCCCTCAGTGCCAGCGCTGCTGGTGCTTTGGTCACTCTACTCCCACCTGCTGCAACTGTGCACTCAGGTGTTCCCAGTGTGGTAGTCCTCACCATAGTGAGAATCATTGCTCTACATTGTCATGCTGTAAGGGGAGTCTGAAGGCAAACCCCCCCATCCTGCCCACACCTGCTGGGGAACCCTGTCCCCATATCTCATGTATCTTTTTTATTTTATTTTATTTTAAAATGAATGATTTATTACATGGTACCTGGTCACAGTCCACGCTCACCAACATAATACAGGGCCTAAGTACCACTACCTAAACCAAATACTACAAAGACGAGAATAGATAAAGTCCTGTCCAAATATAGTACACTACTCGATGGCAAAGAGATGTGGCATAGTAACAAAGAGATGAAACTAAAGTCCAACTCGCAGACCTCTAACAGTAAGCTTACATGCGCGTGTGGCCCTAGCGACATACCAATGGAGTTGGAAGATGCATTGAAGCAGGTACATGACCTACTACTGGGGCCTCCTATTGTCCTCCTTGTGACAGCTAAGCCAATCACGGTCAAACTGGTGGTGCCAGAATGGGCACTTTCAATCATCAGCTGCATGGTTGCCCTTGCAGTTGATACATGAGATGTGGGGACAGGGCTCCCCAGCGGGTGTGGGCAGGATAGGGGGGTTTGCCTTTAGACTCCCCTTACAGCACAATGATGTGGAGCAATGGTTCTCACTATGGTGAGGACCACCACACTGGGAACACCTGAGTGCACGGTTGTGGTAGGTGGGAGTAGAGTGACCAAAGCACCAGCAGTGCTGGCACTGAGGGACACCGGGGTGGGCATGGGTGGGCTTGATGACAGCCTGCATACCATTGAAGTCAAGGTACTTGTTGAGGAGCTTCTTGGTGCCAGCTCCTGACTGAGAGTCCCATAGGTTGAACCAAACAGTTGTGGTGTCGGCCTTGGGGGAGTTGCACATAATGCGCATGGATGAAATGTCGGTGAAAGTATCCTTGAATAGAGACAGTCACATGCGATCAGTGATCTGAACTGGCATAATATGGACGCCGTTCACGTGGAAGGGGACATTGAGGATCTTAAGATAAGACCTTGACCTGAGGCAGTGCATCTTCAGCTCGAATGGGGCAGTGAAGATGGAGGGGATAGCAGACTCAATGACAGTGATGTCGGAGTCTGAGGGTATGGCGGAGGTGTACAGCGCAATAGTGCTGTATGCCTTGGTGATATTCTCAACATGCAAGGAAGACTTTGCATGTGAGAGGGCATTATTGAGAAGGTGCATGGCCTTGTGGTGGAGATAGGTGATCTCACTGGCATCCCCAGTGAAATCAAGGAACAGTTGGCAGTGGGTGGGCCTGGCAGTGGTCATGCACAGCTTCTTGGCAGAGCCGGCAGTGGCAGTGGCAGCCTGATGCATCACAGTGACACAATCAGGGTTGAGGGAGGAGTTTGCCTGTGCCAGCTTGATGAGCGACACAGGTGGCACCGAAGTGCCAGAACAAGTGGCTTCCGCAAATGAGTGCTGATGAGGCGCTGGAGCAGAGGTGGGGATGGGCGCCTTAATGGGCGCTTGAGGGGGGCCACTAGCATGTGCCTTAGGGGGTGCTTGCTTGGGAAGTACAGGGGGACGGGCCGGGGCAGGCTGCGGTGCCTTGGGCATTTGCTTGGGTACCTTGGGGGAGCCCATGTCAATGTCATGTGGTTCTGCTTTGTTAGCAGATCTATGGGTTGCCTCGTGGATGACATGTGTGTCTTTAGGGGAGACTTCCAGCTCATTGAACCAGGTGAAGCCCTGCATGAAGGAGCGAAAGGTGGTCCAACCATGGCTGGCCCACTGTTTGCCCATGGAAATGCATGCACTCCCATGCCTGCTCATCTCAAATTCATAGACAGCACTGGCAACACCTTAAAGTCCACAATGATGTTACCACCACATGTATTCACGCCCCTCCTCAGTTAGGTGCTACTCTTGATTTCTTGTGATGCAAAGCCACCAACGACTGCCAAAAATCCTGGGAGTCCACATTCTGGAAGAAGAAGTACTGTGGCAGCGGTTTCCTTCTTTCAAAAAAGAATCGCAAGTTCCTCATCCCCACTTACGTTAAAGAGGGCACCTGGCTTCCTTTAGCCAATGAATCTCCATCACTATGCGCACGCATGACCCATGCCATCCTCAATCATGCCCCTATTGGAACTTATCACGAGAGGTTTTTCTCCCTCGAACTCAAATCTTGTCGCTGTGGCCATCACTTGGAATCACAACATCATATCTTGTGTTATTGCCCCCTATATCCCTTCCGCACTCAATGGGTACAATGTGCTTTCCCTCAGTACAAGTTTCTTGTCGAGTTCTTGAAAAAGAACCCAGCCGCTTTTGCCTTCACCAATCATGACATGCGTCCACCACCGCCTCAAGCTCCTGTGCCTGCCAAACCAAATGAAGGTGATCTATACTCTTTCATTTCATCTCTTCTTTTTTCCTTTGAGTCCGATCTCTGTGTATGACACCCTGTTCAATAGTCTCTTTCAAGTCTTTCTTATGTTGCTGGACTAATCGTGTATAGTCTCTGTCTTAAGCGGTCTTCAACCGCTTTGTGTACCCCAGCTTGCTGTAGCATACCATCTGCCTGTAATATTTAGTTGAAAGCGGACTGCAATCGAGCACTGCTATATAAATTCATTGATTTTTTTAAAAAAAAAAAAAAAAAAAAAAAAAAAGACAGCACTGGCAAGATAGCTAGCACATGCCTTGGTGTAGTCCTCGTCAAGGAGGGAATTGTCAGGAAGCTCTCGCATGAAGCGCGAGAACTTCTTGAGGCCATTGAAAGCCCGCTTGGCCACAGCATCATCTCCAGACATGGTCCCAGTAGAGGACGATGGGGTGGATGGTGCAATTGGGGAAGGAGTGGGGACTGGGTAGTACATGGTACCACCAGCGATGAGAGGGGCCTTGGGACCAAAGGTCACCAGAGGCTGAGTAGTAGGTGCCAGCAATGGAATATCAGCGGGCACCAAGGGGAGGGGTGAGAGCAACTGAACATCAGCCCTCATGGAGGCGGCCAGAGCCTTGAAATCCGCCATTGTGTGGGTCGGCTGGGTGGAGGTGGAGGGCCTTGGGGCCTCTTCAATCGTATTGAGCTTGTCATTGCCGGACGCGATGTCAGAGTCAAGGTCCATGTTCATGATCTCACAACTAATAGCTTTAGACTTTCACCTACCCATGTTTTGCTAGTGTAGACAATGTAGTATTGTGCTCAAACTAAGACACCAACTCAAGAGATGGTGGTGGTAAGAGGACAAGAAGGGATGCATATCTCATGTATCAACTGCAAGGGTGACCATGCAGCTGATGATCAAAAGTGCCCATTCTGGTGCCACTGGTTCGACTGTGACTGGCTTAGCCATCACAAGAAGGACAATAGGAGGCCCCGGTAGTAGGTTGTGTACCTGCTTCAACGCATCTTCCAACCCCATTGGTATGTCGCTGGGGCCACACACACATGTAAGCTTACTATTAGAGGTCTGCAAGTTGGACTTTAGTTTCATTTCTTTGTTACTATGCCATGTTTCTTTGCCATCGAGTAGTGTACTATATTCAGACAGGACCTTATCTATTCTTGTCTCTGTAGTGTTTGGCTTGGGTAGTGGTACTTAGGCCCTGTATTATGTTGGCGAGTGTGGACTGCAACCAGGCACCACATAATAAATCATTGATTTTTTAAAAAAAAAAAAAAAAAAAGTGGCTACTAATGCTTCAGTGCACACCAATCACATTATTCAGGCAGTTGCTGCTGTTTGTCTCCTGCACAGGGACGAGCCACTCTGGCAGTTTCGCTGTGTAGCAGGTAAAGCCACCACACTGGATGTGGAACTATTGGCCCTTTGGCTCAGTGTTGAGCATGTGTGTTGCATACCTGATGCCAAGTCAATTATCCTATTCACTGACCATATCGCCACAGTGTGGTTGGCGGTGGACCCTTCTACCCACTCTGGCCAGGCTCACTCCCTGGCAGTGTGTGGCTATCTGATGGAGTGGCTTGGTGCTGATGCTGAGTGCACCATCGAATTCCATGAGGTCCACTCTCATTTGAAGTGGCCCTTCCATCGATCAGTTCATGCTTATGTGACTGATCCCTCTTTCCAGATGAGTATGGGAGCCTGTCCCTCTACTATGTACCCTTGGATATCTGTGCAAGGCTGAGGTCAAGGCTTGCAAAGATGAGTGGACAAGACTGTTCACTCTTCCTACTTATACCAGTAAGGACTCCCTTCATCTCTGTAAGAGAGATAATAAATTCATTCACCCCATGTATCTCCATGGTGGAGCGTGGTTGCTGAAACTCACATCTTCAATGCTTTGTGCATGGGTATGCTGGACAATACTCAATCATGCCCCTATCGGGTCCTACAGGGCCCAGTTCCATGTCCAGGAGGACATTTCATGTCCCTGCGGGTTTGCCTTTGAAACTCAGCAGTACATCTTAACCTCCTGTCAGAGGTTCCATAGTGAGGAGGTGGACTTCCCCTCCTACTTTGATGAGCTCGTTGATTTCTACAATAAGAATCTGCTTGTGTTTTCTTTTGCCACACCCCCCGGGGGGCTAACATACTCTGTCATATGCTTTTTGGGGTCTGCTGGGTTCTGGTGAGTCCTCCCTGCATTGCTAACTGTTCTGCAGGTCTGATCTGGTTCCTCTTAAGTAAGGCAGGGTAGGCTTTTGGCTAGGTGAAGCTCCACGATCAGGGAGGCAGCTAGAGGTAACACACCATGCCTAGGGCACCTTCTGGTTACATGTGCAAGTAAAGAGGCTCCTTGGGGTCATTGAAGGGCCATTCCCTGTTCCCCAACTCACCTTTGGAGATTCTGGATTCGTTCCGTGTGGGGTGACTTGTGATGTGGGGGGGGCTTCCTGGTGTCTGGCATAGGTCCCTGATGGTGTGGGTGGCAATACTGGTGGCTTGATCGCTGCGCTCTCTCACAGTGGCAGGCCATTACTACTACATCTGTGTTGGGCTTTGGCCTGAGGCAGGTGGTTTCCATGGCAGTAAGCAGGCATACTCTGCTTGAGATGTGAGGGGTGGTTCTCTTGTATTTGCTGTTTAGAGTACTTGTGTGTATTTGACTGGACTGCTATTGCGCACCGGTATATAAATTTATGATTATAAAAAAAAAAAAAAAAAACCCCCTATGACAACCCACTCAACCTGTGTGGGTTCTTTGGCTCCCCCCATTCTGATGTTTTGTCACCTGGCCCCTCCCAACTGACTGCTGATGTTCTGTCACTATCAGTTGCTCCTCCAGTGGCTGACATTGTGTTGCCACTAAAACCCTTCACAGCCAGTGGAACTACCTTCTACCCTGTCGATGCTCCCCCTGCCATGCCTGAATCAGTGACCTCCTCCAAGAGAAAGAAGAAGGAGCTCACCCTGAAGCATGCCCTCACTGACCTCTGGTCCTTCCTCACATGGTTGGACACCATCAATTATGCCACCAATATCACAGACCAAGATGCACAGACCATGGTTACTTGTTTAGCCAAGGCCTCATATGCCATAGCCAGCGAGCTGAAGATAAGTGGCATACTGATCACCTTGAACTCTCTCAACACCAAGGGCTAGGTGACATTTGCTGATTGTTTGGTAGGCCTCGGTCAGAGATTCTTGGCCAAAGCCTCCCCTAAAGCGATGTGTGTCATCCACAAGGTGACCCATGGATCTGCTGACTCAGCAGGTCCATGTGACATTGACATGGGCTCCCCCAAGGTGCCCACTTTACCACCCCTGGATCATTGGTCCACCCCGGCCTGTCCCTCCCTACCACCTAAGCCAGTGCCTGCAAAGGCCTGTGCTAGTGGCAAAGTGCCCACTCAAGTGCCCCCCACTCCTAGGGTTAGGTCTGATGGCCAAGCCTGACAAGCACCCATCCCACCCTCGGCGGCTAAGAAGTCATTCGCCAAGGTTGCCTGCACCCTGGCATCTGTGGCAGCACTTATCAAGCTTGCCCAGTCCCATCCCACCCTCAAGCCTGATTGTATCACTGCAATGCATCAGGCCACCCTCACTGATGCACCTTCTGCAAAGAAGCCCCACATGACCATGTTGGGTCCCACCCGGCACCAACTCTTCCTCAAAACTCCACCAAAGCTGACACTGCCACCATTTGGGTCAACTTTTGGGATTCTCAGTCCGGTGCTAATGCCAAGCACCTGGTCAGCAAATACCTCAACTTTGACAGCATGCAGTCTATGATCAAGGCCACATGTGCTCACTCTGGGACCCCCCAGTGTCAACGATGCTGGTGTTGGGGCCACACTACCACCGCCTGTTGCAACCATGCACTCAGGTGCTCATAATGTGGTGGGCCATATTGGTCCGAAAATCACTGCACCACCTCCTCCTGTTGTAAGGGGTCGCCAAAGGCTAACCCCCCCATCCAGCCCACACCTGCCAGGGAACTCTGTCCCCACATCAAGTATGTCAATTGTGGCAAGGAACATGCTACTACTGACCACAAATGCATGTTCTGGTGCCACTGGTTTGATTGGGATTGGCTGCAAAGTCATTCTGGTTCTGCTGGCCAGCCCTGGGCCTAGGGGGAGCTCCCTAGTGTCAACACATTGTCCCCCATCCATTTCCAGTCACTGGGTGGGCCCTTATGAACCCCAAGGCCTGCCACTTTCAGATGCAGTGATATTGGTATATGTTTCATCTCTTTGTATTTTGTCACATGCCTAGCCCTCTTCTGCTGTTGAGTTGTGTATTGTCTTGGATAGGACTCTTATATATTCCCGGTTGTTTACTCTTGCATAGTTGGTAGTGGTATCGGTTCCCTGTAGTAGATAGTTGGGTGCAGACTGCTATCACACACCATGTTATAAATTTGGACCCCTTTGGGGTCCACTGACAAAATAAATAAATAAATTAGATAGAGACTTGTACTCACCTGTGGACAACTGTAAATGACTGAGAGTCAAGAAAGCATCCACAGGAGAGTTGAACATGCAGTCAGGTGATCTACAACTGACTAAGCAAGCTCTGCATCAACTCTAAGTTCACACATCAACAAATCAATCACAAATACTTGTAGACTGTCCAGAGCACATCTGACACTGTTGGCTCTCTCAGCTAGACTGTTCTGCTGGTTGCTCGCCATATGCAATTTGAGGTGGTTTCTTCAGGAGCTCTCCACCTGAATCAAATGGGCAGAGTTATCCAATGCTCCACCAAAGATGCAGGTGTTTTCCTCACTCATGTTATTTGGGCCAGATCAGCCAAAGGTATGATTACTAGTGTTTGTGCCTTCAACATTGCCCAATTCTTCCCCTCCCTTAACCACGATATTCTTACTGACATCCTGTGATGCCAGGGGTTCGCCCCAGAACTTGTTAAATTTTTCTCTCACTACCTTATAGGTCGATCCACCCAATTCATGTGGAACACTTTCCTATCTGATGCCCATAATGCAGATGTTGGTATGGGGCAAGGTTCAGCTCTATCTCCCATCCTCTCAGCACTCTACTTGGTGCCTCTCATGTTTATGTTTGACCAATGTGCTCATCTACAATCTGTCCCCTCTTCCCTTTTATCTTTTGTTGATGATGGGCTTTGTATCACTCAAGTGAAGAATTACACTGACACTATTTCTTCCCTCAAATTAGCATACTCCATCATTAACTCCATATGTACTGACCTCAGACTAGTCATCAAACATGACAAATCTGAGGTTTTCCACTTCTCTTGTCACTACAACAATTCTAATCCCCCACTTGACCTATCTGATGTTGGTGGCCCCCTCTTTCACCCAAAATGCTTCTGGCGATACCTTAGTTTCTATTTCAACTACTGACTCTTGTTTCAAGAGCATGTTCAATATTACTCTACCAAAGCATTATCCACAGTGAAAGCTATGGGTATGCTAGGTAACTCAACCCAAGGACTTCTCCCTCTCCAAAAATGACTCCTATATAGGTCATGCGTTGTCCCTGTGGCAATGTATGGCTATCAACTATGGTACTATGAGGGCACTCATAACAAGGTGCTTTTTTTTTTAAAAAAAATCAATGAATTTATATACCGGTGCTTGATTGCAGTCCGCTTTTCAACTAAATACAAACAGGTGGTACACTAGGGCAAGCCGGGGTACACAAAGCAGTCGAAGACCGCTTAAGACAAAGACTATATACAATTAGTCCAGTAAAATAGGGAAGACTTGAGAGAGACTATAGTATGAGGTGTCATACACAGAGATTGGACTCAAGTGAAAATAAAATAGAAGAGATGAAAGAGTATAGTTCACCTTCATTTGGTTTGGCGGGCACAGGGGCTTGAAGTGGTGGTGGATGTGTATCTTGATTGGTAAAAGCAAAAGCAGCTGGGTTCTTTTTTAAGAACTCGACAAGGAACTCGTATTGAGGAAAGGCGCATTGCACCCATTGAGTGCGGATGGAATATAGGGGGCAATAGCACAGGATATGATGTCGTGTTTCAAGGCAATGGCCACAAAGACAGGATATAGGCTTGAGGGGAAAGAATCTCTCATGATAAGCCCTGATTGGAGCATGATTGAGGATAGCATGAGTCATGCATGCATATAATGATGGCAATTCATTTGCTAGAGGAAGCCAGGTACCCCCTTTGACATAAGAGGAGATGAGAAACTTGCGATTCTTTTTTGAAAGAAGGAAACCGTTGCTGCAGTACTTCTTCTTCCAGAATGTAGACTCCCATGATTTCTGGCAGTCATTGGTGACTTTGCGTCACAAGAAGTTGAGGGTGGCACCCATATGGGGAGGGGCATGGATACGTGTGGAAGTGACATCATTGTGAACTTTAAGGTGGGGCTTCCAACTTGTAACAAGGTGCTTCTCAAGTCCTTATCCTCTATGCAAAGGCATGTGGCTCTTTGGATTACTGGTGCCTTCTACACTTCTCCATCTGGTGGCGTTGAAAGTATTGCTGGACTTATTCCTATCCATCTTCATCTTCGTAAACTAGCTATTTGTTTGTCATATCAAGTCTCTACTTTACCTTCAAATCATACATTACACTCTCTTTTATCTGATCATTTCTCTCTTAATCCTTCCCCCCATCCCCAATTGCTTTGCCTTCTCACCATGGCCAAAAAAGCTAAAGTCAAAGGCCCCATCATTGATGTAGATAATTCTCTTTCTCATCTCTCTAATTCTTTCTCTCCCTTTGCTCCTGAATCCAAGCCTGGATCTCACCTCATGGACATCTTTTCTGATTCCATTCACTTTCATCCTTGTAACCACTCAGACAAACATGATATGTACAAACATGTATCTTCCCTCGATTTTGTTTTCTCTTCTTCTTCTGATTGTACTTGTATATCAGTTGTTACTGACACTTCTGTTCCACTTGTAGGTTCCCTTCAGGCGGTTTCAGTGGCACATTTATATTGCAGCGGATGACAAGTGTCCCATGCAAAACAGGCAAGTGGCTGGGCATCTTCCACAGATGCTGCACTCTACTCTATTTGCATTGGAATCGCCAAGGCCATCTCTCTCCAGTGTGACCATATCATCCTCATCACTGACTGTCTTCCAGCAGCCAAACTGGCAGTTGATCCTTCCATTCACTCGAGTCAGTCACACTCTATCCAAGTCTGCTGACTCCTATCCAACTGGCTTACAGCCAAACCATCCTGCTCCATCTACTTCTGGGATGTCCCATCCAAGTGGCATTGGAAGCCCCACCTCAAAGTCCACAATGACGTCACTACCACACATATCCACACCCCTCCCCACACAAGTGCCACTCTCGACATCTTGTGACGCAAAGCCACCAATGACTGCCAGATATACTGGGAGTCTACATTTTGAAAGAAGAAGTACTGCAGCAATGGTTTCCTTCTTTCAAAGAAAAATCACAAGTTCCTCATCCCCACATATGTCAAGGGGGGCACTTGGCTTCCTCTAGCCAATGAGTCACCATTGTTATGCACTCGCATGACTCGAGCTATTCTAAATCACACTCCAATTGGTGCTTATTGTGAGAGGTTCTTTCCCCTCAAACCTGTATCCTGTCACTGTGGCCATCACTTGGAATCATGACATCATATTCTGTGTTATTGCCCCTTTTATCCCATCTTTTTTTTTTTTTTTTTTTTAAATCAATGAATTTATATAGTGGTGCTCGATCGCAGTCCGCTTTCAACTAAATATTACACACAGACAGTACACTACAACAAGCTGGGGTACACAAAGCGGTCAAAGACCGCTTAAGACAGAGACTATACATGATTAGTCCAGCAACATAGAAAAGACTCAATAGAGACTATTGAACAAGGTGTCATACACAGAGATCGGACTCAAAGGAAAAGAGAAGAGATGAAATGAAAGAGTATAGTTCACCTTCATTTGGTTCGGCGGGCACAGGAGCTTGAGGTGGCGGTGGACGTGTGTTATGATTGTTGAAGGCAAAAGCGGCCGGGTTCTTTTTCAAGAACTCGATGAGGAACTCGTACTGAGGGAAAGCGCATTGCACCCATTGAGTGCGGAAGGGATAAAGGGGGCAGTAACACAGGATATGATGTTGTGTTTCCAGGTGATGGCCACAATGACAGGACTTGAGTTCAAGGGGGAAGAACCTCTCGTGATAAGCTCCAATAGGAGCATGGTTGAGTATGGCATGGATCATGCATGCGCATAGTGATGGTGACTCATTGGCTAAGGGAAGCCAGGTACCCCCTTTGATGTAGGTGGGGATGAGGAATTTACGGTTCTTTTTTGAAAGAAGGAAACTACTGCCACAGTACTTCTTCTTCCAGAATGTGGATTCCCAGGATTTCTGGCAGTCATTGGTGACCTTGCATTGCAAGAAGTCAAGAGTAGCACCTAAGTGATGAGGAGCATGTATACGTGTGGAGGTGACGTCATTATGGACTTTAAGGTGGGGCTTCCATTGCCATTTGGAAGGGACGTCCCAGAAGTCGATAGAGCGAGAAGGTTTGGCCGTGAGCCAATCGGATAAAAGTCGGCAGACTTGGATGGATTGTGATTGACTTGAATGGATAGAGGGATTGACTGCCAGTATAGCTGCTGGGAGACAGTCAGTGATGAGGATGATGTGATTGCACTGGAGGGAAATGGCCTTGGCAATGCCAATACAAATGGAATAAAGCTCGGTGTCAGTAGACGACACCCGACCGCTAGCCTGTTTGCATGGGACACTTGTCGTCCACCGTGATATATGTGTGCCACCGAAACTGCCTGAAGGGAACCTACAAGTGGAACAGAAGCATCAGTAACAACCGAAATACAATTACGATTGGAAGAGGAAGAGGAGAAAACAGAATCAAGAGCCGATACATGTTTATACATTTCATGTTTATCCGAGTGATTACAAGGATGAAAGTGAATAGAATCAGAAAAAATGTCCATGAGACGAGACCCAGGCTTGGATTCAGGAGTGAATGGAGAAAAGGATTCAGAAAGATGAGAAAGAGAACTATCTACATCAATAAGAGGGCCTTTGACTTTAGCTTTTTTGGCCAGAGTAAGAAGGCGAAGCGATTGGGAATGAGGGGGAGCATTAAGAGAGAAATGATCAGATAAAAGGGAATGTAACGCATGATTAGAGGGTAAAGTAGAGACTCGGTACGAAGAACAAATAGCTAATTTATAAAGATGGAGGTGAATTGGGATAAGTCCAGCAATACTTTCGGTGCTGCCTGAAGGGGAAGTGCGGAAGGCACCTGTAATCCAAAGAGCAGCACACCTCTGCATAGATGATAGGGATTTGAGAAGTGCCTTGTTACGAGCACCCTCAAAGTACCAGAGTCAGAAGCCATATGTAGCCACAGGGACAATGCATGACCTATAGAGCAGGCATTTCTGTAAAGGGAGGAGGCCTCAGGTGGAGTTGCCTAGCATACCCATAGCTTTCACCGTGGATAGTGCTTTGGTAGAATAGTATCGAACATGTTCTTGAAATGAGAGTCGGCGATCGAAATAAAAGCCCAGGTATCGCCAGACGTGTTTGGGATGCAAGAGAGGGCTGCCGACATCAGATAAATCAAGGGGGGGATTAGAGTCGTTATGATGTCGGGAGAAGTGAAAGACCTCAGATTTGTCATGTTCGACGACAAGTCCAAGATCGGTGCAGATGGAGTTAATAATGGAATAGGCTAATTTGAGGGAAGAAATAGTGTCAGTATAGTTCTTCACTTGAGATATACAAAGCCCATCATCGACAAAGGATAAAAGGGAAGAGGGAATAGACTGTAAGCGAGCATGTTGGTCAAACATGAACATGAGGGGCGCTAAATAGAGCACGGATAGTATGGGGGATAAAGCGGAACCTTGCCCTACGCCAACATCCGCATCATGGGCATCAGATAGGAATGTGTTCCACATGAACTGGGTGGAATGACCTATAAGGTAATGTGAAAAGAAGTTCATGAGTTCTGGGGCAAACCCCTGGCATCGTAGGATGTTAGTGAGAATTTCGTGGTTTAGGGATGGGAAGAATTGGGTGATATCAAAAGCACAAACACTAGTGATCATACCTTGGCCCATCTGGCCCGAATAATGTGGGTGAGGAATACTCCTGCATCCTCTGTAGATCGTTGGATTACTCCACCCATTTGATTGGGATGAAGAACTTCTAGAGATACCGCTTCATACTGCATGCGTCGCATGATCATCTTCTCGATTAGTTTTCCTAAAGTGTTTAGTAGGACAATAGGATGAAACACTTTTGGGGTATCATAGGCCGGTTTATTTGGCTTGGGAATGATGATAGAGACCAAGTCTTTGAAGTGACTCGGCCAATGAGATAGACATACACACGCATTAGCAATGAGTAATATGTTTTTGAGGCACTCGTTGTGTGCTACGATAGACTTCAAATGTTTCCAGGAGACATGATCAGGCCCAGGTGCTGAAGAATTAGTGCAAGAAGAGAGAGATTCAGATAGTTCGAGAGTGGAGAAATTAGCCCAAGAACGGGGGGGAAAGGATTTCATCTCATTCAGAATGTTGGGGCTTACTGGACGACCGGATGCTGAATTGTATGACAAATGGAGTGCATTCCATAAATCCGGAAGATCATTACAAGGTCGTCCTTGATATCGAATACCCTCAATGGCAGGGAGTTTGCATTGTTTGACCCATTCCATAAGATCCCAGGGTCGCTTGTTGGTCGATGTGATTTCATGGATGCACGCATCAAAGAAAGAACGTTTGGCAGCTCGAGTAGCTGCTCTGAATGCCCGCCAGTCTTTTCGATCCTTTGTTCTCCTGTAAGTAAGAAGAGTCTCAGAGCAGTGGGGGGACCACCATTCCTTCGACCAGTTAGTAATCCATACAATTTTAGAATTAATATTCCAAGATTCAGAAAAGATATGAGAAATAGAGTTAGAAATATTGTTCAGACAAGAAATAGAATGAATGTTTGAACAATCAAGAGCCGCTAAATGCTCAGAGACTTGAGAAATAAAAGCTGTCTCTTCATTGCTATCTTTTGGCAGTACGCATTTTTTATAATTAATATAATCTGGGCGAATTGGGAGATCCATAATCAATGGAGCGTGATCCGAAGGAAGTCTCGAATTGGTGTCGATGATATGGGAAATAGAATTATTTGCACAGAAGATGAGATCAATAACTGAATTGTCATGACTTTTGATAGGGGAGAAATGGGTTGGAAAGAACACGGTCAGTATTGACCTATTGAGATTGTAACACTCTACTAACTCCGTTAGAGTTATCACAGATTGGGGTACATGGGAGGTTGAGGGATCCCATTCTGGAGAATGACAATTGAAGTCGCCTCCCATATACACAATATTAGGGATGTCAATGAAGTTTGTCGAAAGAAAGTTAATCGCTAATAACGACAAGTCAGAATAGATGTTAAGTAAGTGGATATAGTTACCCTGGTTAAATAATCCCAAGATTTGTATATCCCAATGGTTAACCCATTCCTGTCAAAGGATGGGTCTCATACGAATAAGACGCCTGTGGACATAGGTCATAGTACAGGGTTGGGGGTCGTTAGGCTTGGTAGGGCGAACCATACACAGCCACTCAGGATGAATAGGGGCACCTATGACATCATCCCCTTCAGGGTTAGTTGTAGAAGGCGCTTTATGAATGTGGTTCCAAGGGGGTTCCTGTATAAAAATTATATGAAAGTCCAGCTTTTTGGATTCAAGGAGAGTGTCAATCAGGGGGTAAGATCGTCCCACGTTTTGCGAATAGATACAAACAGAGGAAATCTGATTATTCTTACCAGACATATTTAAACTGCAACTCCACCACCGGAGCGATTGGAATTGGCATGGACAGCACATGCAGTACGTGACTCAGCAGCTTTGTTAGAGTGCCAGGTCCGGTCGAACCTGTTCCTCCAGAATGGACATTTAGTATCATTTGCATGATGATTGCCTTTACAGTTAAGGCACTTGAAGTTCTCGAGGTGAGGACATGGGACACCATCAGGAGTGGTGTTACGAGGGGGATTGGATTTGGGATTGGCCTTGCAACACCAGGCCATGGATCGATGATTCTCAACACAGTGAGGGCCACCACAAATTTGACAGTGCGCACCGAGGGCACGACATGCATGAGTGGGATGACCCCACTGCCAGCAGTTCCTACACTGTGCAACACCGGGATGCATACTTGTAGCACGAATAGTCCTGATATGTCAGCCAAAATTGATAGTATGGTTAACCAATGTCTTGGCTTTGGTACCATTCTGAGAATCCCAGATATCAAACCATACAACCACTGTGTCCGATTTTGGGGAGGCTTTCATAATGCGAGGGCAAGCGGCAAGAATGACATTTTTGAAAAGTGATGACTGGCCAAGGGCTTGTTCAACAAATGCAGGGGAGAGAGGGTTGGAGGAGTTGGCTACCCAATATGGGATGCCAATGATTTTGAGGAATGATTTGGATTGTGGGAGATGAGGCTCAATAGGGATAGCGTCTCCTAATTGCCAGGCTTTTTTCAGCCATGATTTGATGGTGTCAAGGTCGGAGGGAGTGGCAACACCCGAGGTGGCAATGGAAATGCCGTTATACGATTCGTGGACAGACTCGACATGAAGTTTAGATTGGGCGGCAGTGAGACCATGGTTACAGAATTCTGCTGCCTTATTGAAATCTTTAATATGGTCAGTGACGATATTGCCCTTGAAGGGGATGAGGACTTGACGGCGAGTAGGTCTGTGCGTAGTCATTTTGGGTTTGGCGTGCTGAGCGCTTGTGGTTGATGGTTCAGGCACCTGAGATAGGGCATTTCCAAAACCTGCCTTGTACATGGCAAGGACTTTGTTGTAAGATAATTCAGGGAATGCGAGTATCATTTCTCGCATTTTAACCCCATCAATATTGGAGGAGGAGTTAAAAGAGGAAGTCGCTGGCTGGACACTCCGTCAGGTGGCATCAGCAAATGACACATTCTTCTTGTTAAAGTGTTCCATAAGGGGTTTGGTGGATGCCTTACGGTCAGGAGGGGGAATGGGAGGCGTGTCACGAGCCGATCCTCAAGAACGGCTGACGGTTTGAACTTGGTATTATTTTCATGAACTCCTAGCCGCTTTCACATATCGGTTACATCGGTTTTTATCGGTCTTTCGCCTTCGGACTTATTCTGACATCTTCCATGTTATGAATTCATACCGCCTTGTCGAAATTTTCTGACAACCGTTTAATAGTAAATTTTATATCTTCTAGCCTTGTAAAATTTGCGGTCTCCACTTTGATTATTTCTCCGTTTATTACTTTGTTTGTTTTCCTTATCCGATCCTGGATTCCGCATCGTATATAAGTAGCACGACTTTGTACTTGGGTTCCTCAGTCTGATAATCAACTTAGCGATACGCTACTTTCCTCTGCTCTCTGTTCATCCTCAGCTCTCTTATATTGTCTGAAATCCGGGTCAAGCGTCAGTAGTCGGCACAACACATAAGTTGAGGCCACGACCCGCTCCCGTGTCCGACGACCGGCTCCTGCCTTACCTCTGTCACACCTCTGTCCAACCGGTCCTTGACGTCGGCTCCCTATCCGTAGCGTTTGCGCGCTTAACAAGGCGGCATATCAGAAGCACTCTTGGGGTTAGGTCTTAATGGCTGAGCCTGGCCATCAGAAGAAGGGTGCCCAACTGAGCACTCGAAATTTCCATTCCCATTCCTTGGAGTCACGTGATTGGAAGGTGGAGGAGGGGCCCGGGAAACATGAATAGGACCGGCAGGCTTAGAAGACATAACGTCATTCTTTGCCTGTAGGGAGCCTGACACAGACGAAATGTCACGTGCCTTACCAGAAGATGTAACATCATTCTGGGGGAGAGGAAGGGTGCCCTCAGCGGGAGGGGCTTGGTCGATGTTCATTCGTTCGTCATCAATTCAATCTGTGGAGTTAGTTTGCCCAACAACAATGCCAGGTGGGAATAGAGGGGTAGGGATGATGGACGGAGAAGGTTTACGCGCCTTTTTTCCCTTCCCCTTACTCTTAGGAGGAGGGGAAGAGTCCGTCATGGGGATATCGGGAGGCGGGCCATAATAGTGCCTCAGCACGTCAACGATGGTAAGTCCACTTTTGCTGTTGATGGGTAAGCAGTCCCAGCCTGTTTCAAACATAGTTGTGAGTAAGCAATAGATTGGTTCCCCCATTTGGGAAACCCTTGGATCTTTCATACCAGGCTGTAAGCCCAGTGCAGCACGATGCTTAAAGAAGTTAGTAGCATATTTAAGCACTTCAAGTGCTTTATAGGCAGCTTCACCAATGATAACAGTTTCTTTGGTGGCAGTGTTGGATGGATCCTTAAGATCTGGAAGATGTGGCAGTGCAGGTCTAGGCTCCTGCGGCTGTACAGTGACATCACCAGTGACATCAAGTGTGACGTCATTCGTATCAGATGATCTGGCAAAGAAAGTAGCCAGAGTGCCGGATGGCACAGCATTTGCTGACTCAGTGGATCCATGGATCACATGAGGCAGCCTTGAGGTGGGTGGGGGTCCAAAGAACTGATTGGTGGGTTCCCCATTTCTGAGAATCCCATCCTCTTGGTCGCCCCACGTGTCCCCATGCAAGTTCAAATTGAGAGGATCAGGGGGATTTAACTCACCTGGGAATCCCTCTCCATACGGACAGAAAGGAATAGGTGACTTGAAGCCGTCATATGTGCTCATCAACGCAGTTCTTGAAATGGCTTTTGGTGTAGTGTCCAATCCATGACAGATGTCACGAGCATGGGCTCGCTTAGTACGCAAAGAGGGAGGAGGGGGAGTTCTAAGGGAGGAATGCAACACTGCATGGGAGAGTGCAACAGGGGCAATTATAGGGGAGGGAGGGGTTGAAGATTCAGATGAGTCAGAATCGCTCTCACCACTCTCTTCTTCATCAGAACCAGCTCTGGATGGAGCGGCAGACTTGGCATTATCAAGAACAGAGTGTTTAGTCAATTTGATTGAAAGCGGGGGCGAAGACGAGCAGTCACGCTTGTACATTGAGACACGTGTTTTGGTGTTGGCAATGTTCATGGGGTCCAAAGATGGTGGAGGGGTACCCTTAAGGTCCACCCAATGCGATGGTGCAGTCATATTGGTAGAATTCATAGTCAATGTAGTATAAAGCACTGTCAAAGAAATTGATGATGGTGGTAAGAGGGGATGACAACAATTGCCCCTTTATCCCATCCACACTTAATGGATGCAATGCGCCTTCCCTCAATATGAGTTCCTTGTTGAATTCTTGAAAAAGAACCCGGCTGCTTTTGCCTTCACTAATCATGACACATGTCCACCACCACCTCAAGCTCCTGTGCCCGCTGAACCAAATGAAGGTGAACTATATTCTTTCATCTCCTCTCTTTTATTTTCTCTTGAGTCTGATCTCTGTGTATGACACCTTGTTCTATAAGTCTCCTCCGAGTCTTCTCTATTTTACTGGACTAATTGTATATAGTCTTTGTCTAAAGCAGTCTTCAACCACTTTGTGTACCCCAGCTTGCTGTAGTGTACTGTCCATTTGTAATATTTAGATGAAAGTGGACTGTGATCAAGCACCACTATATAAATTCATTGATTTTTTTTTTTTAAAAAAAAAGCATGGCCTTGTGGTGGAGATAAGTGATCTCACTGGCATCACCAGTGAAATCAAGAAACAATTGGTGGCAGGTGGGTCCGGCAGTGGTCATGTGCAGCTTCTCGGCAGAGCTGGTGGTGGCAGTGGTGGCCTGATGCATCACGGCAACACAATCAGGGTCAAGGGAGGAGTTTGCCTGTGCCAGCTTGATGAGCAACACAGGTGGCACCAAAGTGCTAGACCAAGTGGCTTCTGCAAATGAGCACTGACAAGGTGCCAGAGCAGAAGTGGGGATGGGTGCCTTCATGGGCACTTGAGGGGGGCCACTAGCACATGCCTTAGGGGGTGCTTGCTTGGGTGGTATGGGGGGATGGGCTGGGGCAGGCCGCAGAGCCTTGGGTGTTTGCTTGGGTGCCTTGGGGGAGCCCACATCAATGTTATGTGGTTCCACTTTGTCTGCAGATCCATGGGTTGCCTTGTGGATGATGTGCATGTCTTTAGGAGAGGCTTCAGGCTCATTGAACTGAGCAAAGCCTTGCATGAAGGAACAAAAGGTGGTCCAGGCATGGCTGGCCTACTGTTCATCCATGGAAATGCATGCACTCCCATGCCTGCTCATCTTGAATTCATAGACAGCACTAGCAAGATAGCTAGCACATGCCTTGGCATAGTCCTCATCAAGGAGGGAATCATCAGAGAGTTCATGCATAAAGCACAAGAATTTCTTGAGGCTGTTGAAAGCCCGCTTGGCCATGGCATTGTCTCCAGGTATAGTCCTGGAGGATGACAATGGGGTGGATGGCACAATCAGGGGAGGAGTGAGAACTGGGTAGTACGTGGTACCACCAGTGATGAGAGGGGCCTTGGGACCAAAGGTCACTGGAAGCTGAGTAGTACACCCCTTCCTTGTCCTCTTACCACCACCATCAAAAGTTGGTTGTTGCTTTGAGGTCTTTATACATCGTTTATCTACAGTATCATGGGTAGACGAAAGTCTAAGAATACTGCAAATCAGTTCGCATCACTTGAAACCAAGTCCACCGCCATATCTGATGACGAGCTCAACATCACCAAGATGGCCAAAGATGACTACCTCAATCCATACGATGATCCCCACAACATGCACAAGTTCTTTGGTCCTCCCCAGGATGACTTTAAGTCTCCTGGCCCCCTTCCCTCAACATCTGGTGATGTTCCATCCCAGGCGCCTACTACTCAACCTCTGGTGACTACTGTCCCTGAGGTTCCCCTCATGCCCTTCGTGGCTGGTGGAACCACATTCTACCCTGTGGAGAAGCCCCCTGCCCTGCCTGCCCCCCTGTCGACCTCCTCCAAGGGAAAGAAGGAGGACCTGGCCCAGAAAGGCCTCGCTGGTTTACACTGCTTCCTCTCCTGGCTGGAGAAGGTCACTAATTCTCACTCCTCTCTCACTGAGGAGGATGCTTCCACTGCCACCACTTGCCTTGCTAAGGTGGCCATCATCATTGTTGACAAACTTGAGCTTGACAGCACCCCCCTCACCTCACATTCGCTCATCTCTCATGGGATGGGTGATTTTGGGGATGTAATGTATGACCTTGGGCTCAAGTGTGGTATGCCCAAGACCGGCCCTAAAGCAATGCATGTTGTCCATGAGGTGACCCATGGATCTGCTAACTCAGCAGATCCACGTGACATCGACATGGGCTCCCCCAAGGTGCCCACCATACCCCCTCCAGATCGTTGGCCTGCCCTGGCCCATTCTGCCCTACCACCCAAGCAAACGCCCACCAAAGTGTGTGCTAGTGGCCCTCCTCAAGCTAGGGTTAGGTCTGATGGCCAAGCCCAGCGAGTGCCTGCCAAGTTGCCCCCTCCTCCCTCCTCGGCCAAGAAGTCCTTTGCCAAGGCAGCCTGTACTCCCGCCACGGCTGCATCACTGATCAAGCTAGTGCAGTCCCACCCCACTCTTGAACCTGAGCATGTTGCCACAATGCACCAGGCCACCCAAGCCACCACTCCCACTGCCCAGAAGCTGCCTATGACAACCGCAGGCCTCACCTGCCACCAACTCTTTCTCGACTTCGCCGGCAGTGCCAATGAAGTCACCTATCTTCATCACAAGGCCATGTGCTTTCTCAATGACTCCCTCTCCCACACCAAGTCGATCTTGCATGTGGAGAACATTACCAAGGCATACAGCATGATTGCACTGCACACCTCCTCTGTCCCCTCTGATGCCGATTGTGACGTCATTGAGGCCTCCATCCCCTCCATCTTCACCACACCCTTTGCAATCAAGATATGCCACTCCAGGTCGAGGTCCTACCTCAAGGTCCTCAATGTCCCTTACTTCATGAACAGTGTCCACATTATGCCAAATCACATGACTGACCGCATGCAATTGTCCGCCTTCAAGGACATTTTCACAGATGTTTCCTCCATACAAATCATGCGCAACTCCTCCAGGGCTGACACTACCACTATCTGGTTCAACCTCTGGGACTCTCAATCAGGAGCAAGTGCCAAGAAGCTCCTGGGCAAGTACCTCCACTTTGAGGGCGTTCAGTCCATGATCCAGGCCGCGCGTGCTCACCCAGGCAGTCCTCAGTGTCAGCGTTGCTGGTGCTGGGGGCACTCTACTTCATTGTGCTGCACCCATGCATTGCGATGTGCCGCATACAGCAGTCCTCACCATACTGAGAACCACCGCTCTCACTCGAGCTGTTGTAAGGGGAGTCCAAAGGCGAATCCCCCCATTCTGCCCACCGCTGCCAGGGTTCCCTGTCCCCACATCAAGTGCATCAACTGCGCCAAGTCACATGCAGCTGACGATTGCAAATGCCCATTCTGGCGACACCAGTTTGACCAGCTTTGGCTTGAAAACCATTGCCGTGATGCCACTTGTTCACGTCTGTAGAGTTCTCTTCCCTGCAGGTCGTATTGTCCATCTCTGTGCTGTGTGTGGTGGGCCCTGGAGATCCATGCCATGCATTTCCATCCACTGGCGAATCAGAACAAGTTGATTTGTATAGTATCTCTCTTTCATCTTGGACTATATACCACTGTGTGAAGATGTCATATGTACTAAGTGGACTTCAGACTCATATTTATACCTAGCTATATAGATGTGTAGTTGGTAGCAGTACTTTCTGCATGTTGTAGTAGTTGGGCATGGACTGCTATTGTGCACTGTGTTATAAATTGGCAACCCCTCTGGGGTCGCATTTGATTTTTTTTTAAAAAAAAGAAAAAAAAAAGGAAGCTGAGTAGTAGGTGCCAGCAATGGAACATCAGCAGGCCCTCAAGCCTGAGCACGTCACTGTGATGCACCAGGCCACCCAAGCCACCACTCCCACCACCTGGAAGCTGCACATGACAACCACAGGTCCCACCCACTGCCAACTCTTCCTTGATTTCTCCAGCAGCACCAAGAAAATCACCTACCTCCACCACAAGGCCATGCGCCTTCTCAATGATTCCCTCTCCTATGCCAAGTTGATCTTGCATATGGAGAACATTACCAAGGCGTACAGCATGATTGCGCTGCACACCTCCTCCATCCTCTCTGACGCTGACTGTGATGTCATTGAGGCCTCCATCCCCTCCATCTTCACCACGCCCTTTGCAATCAAGATACGCCACCCCAGGTCGAGGTCCTACCTCAAGGTCCTCAAGGTCCCTTACTTTGTGAACGGTGTCCGCATCATGCCAAATCACATAACTGACCGCATGTGATTGTCTGCCTTCAAGGACATTTTTGCAGATGTTTCCTCCATGCACATCATGTGCAATTCCTCCAGAGCCAACACTGCCACTGTCTGGTTTGACCTCTGGGACTCTCAATCAGGAGCGAGCACTAAGAAGCTCCTGGGCAAGTACCTCTACTTCGAGGGCATTCAGTCTGTCATCTGGGCCACATGTGCTCACCCAGGCAGTCTACAGTGTCAGCATTGCTGGCACTGGGGACACTCTACCCCATTGTGCCATGCCTGTGCATTGCGATATGCCACTTGTGGCAGTCCTCATCATACTGAGAACCACCACTCCCACTCGAGCTGTTGTAAGGGGAGTCCAAAGGCAAATCCCCCATTCCACCCACCACCACTAGGGATCCCTGTCCCCACATCAAGTGCGTCAACTGTGCCAAGTTGCATGCAGCTGATGACCACAAATGCCCATTCTGGTGACACTGGTTTGACCAGCTTTGGCTTGAATGCCATCATCATGATGCCACTTGGTCATGTTTGTAGGGTTCTCTTCCCTGCAGGTCATATTGTCCTCCCCTGCGCTGTGCATGGTGGGCCCTGGAGATCCATGCCATGCACTTTCACCCACTGGCAAATCAGAACAAGTCAATTTGTACAGTATTTCTTTCATCTCGGACCATGTACTACTGTGTGAAGATGTCATTTGTACTTGACAGACTTTGGACTTGTATTTATACCTAGCTATATAGATGTGTAGTTGGTAGCGGTACTTTCTGCATGTCGTAGTAGTTGGGCATGGACTGCTATCGCACACCGCATTATAAATTTGGACCCCTTTGGGGTCTACTGATTTAAAAGAAAAAAAAAAAAAGGAACATCAGCGGGCACTGAGGGGAGAGGTGAGGGTGACTGAATGTCAGCCCTCATGGAGGCAGTCAGAGCCTTGAAATCCACCATTGTGCAGACTGGCTGGGTGGAGGTGGAGGGCCTGGGGGCCTCTTCGATCATATTGAGCTCATCATCACCAGATGTGATGTCAGAGTCGAGGTCCATGTTCACAATTTCACAAGCAACAGCTTTAGATTTATGCCTACCCATGTTAGCTAGAGTAGAATCAGTGTATACTAGACATCTAACTGCACACCAACAAATAGATGGTGGTGGTAAGAGGTCAAGGAGGAATGGCCAGAGCCTTGAAGTCCACCATCATGTGGGCTGGCTGGGTAGAGGTGGAGGGCCTGGAGGCCTCTTTAATAGCCTCAAGCTCATCATTGCCAGATGTGATATCAGAGTTGAGGTCTATGTTTGCGATTTCGCAACTGATAGCTTTAGACTTTTGCCTACCCATGTTTTGCTAGTGTAGATGATGTAGTATTGTGCTCAAACTAAGACACCAACTCAAGAGATAGTGGTGGTAAGAGGACAAGAAGGGATGGCCCCCAAGCACCCAGACTGGTTATATATGGTATGTCCCCCTATACTAGACAGCTCCCCTCGTGTTATGGCATATGTCCATAAGCGCCTCTTGAAACTGAGGCCTGCTCTTTGGTGGTATCTCATTGATCATTGTGATGTACTAGTTCTCTCCCTGTTTTCCAGGGGAGAGCCACTTAATCTAATGAACATCTATTCTAATGACATACATATGGCTATCAACCTTCTCTCGAAGGAAGCTGATGCTCTTCCTACCTTCATCTACATAGGTGGCAACTTCAATTGTCATTCATCGGTGTGGGATCCATCTGTGGACCACCACCATACTTCTGCTATCTCACTTCTTGAGACAGTATCCGATCTTGGTGTTGAATAGGCCAGGCCCATCAATGCTGCCAATATCCATGTTCCCCACAATGTGGATCTTGAAGGCTCTGTGATTCATCTCATATTCACACAGGCCCCTGATTCAGATCTCAACCTCCCCAGGTTGGATTATTCACAGAAGGGGCCATTGGTGTCAGATGTGCTTTGGACAGTCTACAAGTATTTGTGATTGATTTGTTGATGTGTGAACTTAGAGTTGATGCAGAGCTTGCTTAGTCAGTTGTAGATCACCTGACTGCATGTTCAACTCTCCTGTGGACACTTTCTTGACTCTCAGTCATTTACAGTTGTCCACAGATTCTTGTGTGAGTTGTGAGCTCCCTGGGTGATTTCTCTGGTTTCTAGGACCTCCTACACATCCCCTGTGTGGCACCTTATAACAACAAATACCTTGACTTCAATGGTATGGAGGCTGTCATCAAGCCCACCTATGCCCACCCTGGTGTCCCCCAGTGCCAGCACTGCTGGTACTTTGGTCACTCTACTCCCACCTACCGCAATTGTGCACTCAGGTGTTCCTAGTGTGGTGGTCCTCACCATAGTGAGGAATCATTGCTCCATATCATCATGCTGTAAGGGGAGTCTGAAGGCAAACCCCCCCATCATGCCCACACCTGCTAGGGAACCCTGTCTCCATATCACATGTATCAACTGCAAGGGTGACCATGCAGCTGATGATTGAAAGTGCCTGTTCTAGCACCACTAGTTTGACTGTAATTGGCTTAGCTGTCACAAGGAGGACAATAGGAGACTCTGGGAGTAGGTCACATACCTGCTTCAATGCATCTTCCAAACCTGTCGGTACATTGCTAGGGCCACATGCACATGTAAGCTTACTGTTAGAGGTCTGCAAGTTGGATTTTAGTTTCATTTTGTTGCTATGCCATGTTTCTTTGCCAATCAAGTAGTGTACTATATTTGGACAGGACTTTATCTATTCCCATCTTTGTAGTATTTGGCTTAGGTAGTAGTACTTAGGTCCTGTACTATGTTGGTAGGTGTGGACTGCAACCAGACACCACATAATAAATCATTGATTTTTTTTTAAAATAAAAAAGTGAAATGAACCCTCTGGTCCACATCCCTCCTTGACCTCTTACCACTACCATCTCTTAGTTGGTGTGCAGTTAGACATCCAGTATACACTGATTCTACTCTAGCTAACATGGGTAGGTGTAAATCTAAAGCTGTTGCCCACAAAATTGTAAACATGGACCTTGACTCTGACATCACAACTGGAAGCTTTCTTCCCATGCTCTTGATCACTGTCCTCAATGTTCTTGAATAGCATCCACTGGTCTGATTAGTCCATAATCTAGTATAACATGCCCCCACATTGTACTCAAGGCCATAATGGGGCCTGATCAGCAGGATTGCCTATGGATCTCCCACAAACACCAACAGGAGAGGGGGCTACTCCTCCCTCTTCTCCCCTGATCCTCTCTTGGGCACTCCCCAGGCTCCTGCTCAGTATCTTTTTTTTTATAATCATAAATTTATATACTGGTGTGCAATAGCAGTCTGGTCAAATACAAATGAGTACTCTAAATAGCAAACATGAGAGAAAGCACCCCTCACATCTTGAGTAGAATATACCTGCTCACTGCCATGGAAACCACCTGCCTCAGGCCGAAGCCCAATACAGATGTAGTAGTAATGGCCTGCCACTGTGAGAGAGCACAGCAATCGAGCCACCAGTATTGCCACCCATGCCATCGGTGAACCCCAGATCAATTGGTGGATTGGAGTCTCCCTTCTTGTGGGAGAAGTGAAAAAGCTCAGACTTGTCATGCTCCATGACAAGCCCAAACTGATTAAAGATGTTGAACATGATCCCATATGCACCTTCAGCACATTGAGATTCATGGCCCAGTCTTTCCCCTGGGCAATGAATGTGCTGTTATCCACATAGAAAAGAATGTCACATACAAGGTGTGTGGCCCACTGTTCAAAGAGTCAAGTAGCCAGAGCCAGATATAGCGCCAATAGGACCAGGGAGAGGGCTGAGCCCTGACCCACACCCACATCAGCTGCAAAGTTGCTGGAGGAATCCACCCCCCAGAGGTAGCACATCTCCCTACCAACAAGGTATGAAGCAAAGAAGTCCCTCACATTAGGTGGGAACCACTGCTTTGCAAGGATAGCCATGAGCATGTCATGGTTTAGTGATGGGAAGGACTGTGTGATGTCAAAAGTGACAATGCTAGTCTTCAAGCCCTTCGCCTACTCTGTGCAAACAAGGTGAGTAAGGAATAGCCCAGCATCCTCAGTGGACCTTTGGTATATGCTGCCAAGCTGGTTGGAATGGAAGACTTCATATTTGATACCATCAAACTGAAGCTGTGCACTGAGCATCTTCCCAATGAGCTTGCCAAGCATGTTCAGGAGCACAATGGGCCTGAACAACTTTGGTGTGGAATAGGAAGGTTTTCCCAGCTTTGGAATGATAACCGAGACAGACTCCTTGAAGTGTGTTGGCCAATACCCACCTGTAAGGCAGGCATTGGCAACAGATAGAAAGACAGCTATGCAGGCTGTCATCAAGTCCACCTGTGCCTACCCCGGTATCCCTCAGTGCCAGCGCTGCTGGCACTTTGGTCACTCTACCCCCACCTGTTGCAACCATGCTCTCAGGTGTTCCTAGTGTGGTGGTCCTCACCATAGTGAGAATCATCGCTCTACATCATTGTGCTGTAAGGGGAGTCTGAAGGCAAACCCTCCCATTCTGCCCACACTTGCTGGGGAACCCTGTCCCCACATCTCATGTATCAACTGCAAGGGTGACCATGCAGCTGATGATTGAAAGTGCCCGTTCTGGCACCACTGGTTCAACTGTGATTGGCTTAGCCATCATAAGGAGGATAATAGGAGGCTCTGGTAGTAGGTTGCATACCTGCTTCAACACATCTTCCAACCCTGTCAGTATGTTGCTTGGGCCACACATGCATGTAAGCTTACTGTTAGAGGTCTGCGAGTTGGACTTGTAGTTTCATTCTGTTACTATGCCACGTTTCTTTGCCATCAAGTAGTGTATTATATTTGGACAGGACTTTATCTATTCCTGTCTTGTAGTGTTTGGCTTAGGTAGTGGTACTTAGGTCCTGTACTATGTTGGCAGGCATGGACTGCAACTGGGCACTACATAATAAATCATTGATTTTTTTTTTTTTAAAAAAAAAAAGAGATGCTCGATACCCTTCGTATGAAACTGGGGGACAAGATTGCCACCTACAATGTAGAGTTCCTCAAACATGCCTCCCAACTTGGTTGGAATGACGAGGTTCTCTGTCACCATTACTACAAGGGACTTCCAAACTGCATCCAAGACCCTCTCAGCACTCACAAGTAGGGCAAACCTACTACCTTTGAAGAAATGCACTGTTTGGACATCATTTATGACAGATGCTACTGGGAGCATGACCATGAACGTGTTCATGCCCACACTGTAGAAAAGGATGCTGCTGATTCTCTCAGTTGGAAGGAGCCCAACAAGCCCTTGACCTCCAATACTTCCAATCTGAATCTGCCATGTGGCCAGTCTCAACCTGGCAATAACAACAGCAACTGCAATCAGTCGCAGGCCCTGTCAACTAAATCCAACACCCCTGCTCCATCCACATCTAGTATCCAATGCCCTATGCTGAAATTTGACCTCTCAAGCAAACTTGGCCAAAATGGCAAATTGACACCCAAGGAGTGGAAACAATGTCTCAACAAAGATCTTTGTCTATTCTGCAGTGGCAAAGGCCACAAGGTTAAAAATTGCCATAAGAAACAAAATCAGGCCAAGATCCACAAGGTCAAAGTGGCTCCTCCCAAGGACTCTGAAAAGAGTCTGGAAAAATAGAGGGTGACCCTCAGGACTCTGCACAGACTGGGGGTTGCATTGAGCTCATCTGTGCACCAGAGAGTCTCCTCCACCTCAATGCGTCCACTCTTTCTGATCCGAATTCTCTTATCACTTCCCTCACTTCTTCTCTCATTTGCTTATCTGATAATATTCAACAGATACCCTTTTGTGCTCTCATTGATTCCGGCTTGACTCATTGCTTCATAGATTCTGATTTCATCTGCACTCACTCTCTTCTGACTTTGCCCTTATCTCCTATTGAGCTTTGCCTATTTGACAGATCATCAAATAGTTACATTACTGAACTGGTGAATCTGCCTGTTACTTTCTCTACCGGTGAATCTATGACTATTGACTTCTATGTCACTCAGCTTGATTCTTCCTGCTCTGTGGTACTAGGACATAACTGGCTCACCCGCTACAATCCATTGATTGACTGGGTTTCAAGCAGTATATCTTTCTGATCACATTTGCAGGATAATCTTGCCCCTTCTGCCTGCATTGCATCTGCTCCCATAGCAGCTCCTACATCATCACCTGCTCCTAGCCCGACAGCTGACACTCCTCCTCTGAATTCACCATCCTCTGGGACTTCTATGTCTACTCCTGGTATTGCAACAGCTCCTCATGTTTCTATCATCAATGCTGCTGCATACATTTGTGCTCCATGCCTTCCTGGTTCAGTAAATTTCTGCCTCAACCTCAGCTTGCCATCCACTTCCACCAATTCAGCTCAGGTTTCTGACAAGTCAATTGACCTTTCTAAAGTGCTTGATGAATATCATGAATTCACCGATGTGTTCAGCAAAGCTTGTGCCAATAGCCTTGTGCTGCATTGCCCTTACAATCTCAAAATCAATATTGAAGAGGGTGCTCAACCTCCCATTGGCACTATCTATTCATTATCTCCATCTGAGCTTGAGTTGCTCCATGAATTCATTGACGAACACCTATCTATTGGATTTATCCACCCCACTTCCTCGCCTCACAGTGCACCTGTTCTCTTCGTTTGGAAGAAAGACAGTTCATTACAACTTTGTGTCAATTTCCATGGCCTTAATCGCATCATCAAGAAGGATCACTACCCACTTCTGCTCATTTCTGACCTACTCAACTCTCCTTGCAAAACCTGCATCTACACCAAAATAGGCCTTTAACATGCTTATCACCTTATTTGGATCGCTGAAGGAGATGAATGGAAAACAGCTTTCAGGACCTGCTATAGATCCTTTGAATAGCTGGTTATGCCTTTCAGACTCACCAATGCATCTGCAGCCTTCCAGCAGTTCATGAACAATATCTTTTCTGACCTCCTTGACATATGTGTCACAGTTTATCTTGATGATATCCTCATCTACTCTGATGACCTTGACACACACAAGAAACATGTTCAAGATGTCCTCAAGCAGCTCTGCAAGCATGGCCTATATGCTAAAGCAGAGAAATCTGAGTTCCATTCTGATTCTGTCAAATACCTCAGGTACATTCTCTCACCAGCCAGTCTCAAAATGTCGGAAGACAAGATCAAAATCATCCAGGAGTGGCCTGAACCAAAGAAAGTCAAAGACATACAGTCTTTTCTTGGTTTTGCCAATTTCTACTGATGCTTCATTTACAACTATTCTGATATCACCATCCCACTTATGCACCTCACCCAAAAAGTGTCTAGATGGAACTTTGATGAACAGTGTTGTGAAGCCTTTAACTCCCTTAAAGAAGTGTTCACTACTGCTCCTATCCTCACTCACTGGATACCCAATGCCCAGATCATCATTGAGACTGATGCTTCCGATTATGCACTTGCTGCCATCCTTTCCATTGTCATGGATGAAAACAAAGTTCACCCAATTGTGTTCCACTCCCACACCTTCAACACTGCCGAGTTAAACTATGACACTCACAACAAAGAGCTTCTTGCTATCTTCGAGGCTTTGTGCACCTGGCAGCATTACCTTGAAGGAGCCTCACTTTCTATTGACCTTGTTACCAATCACAAGAACCTGGAATACTTCTGCACTATGAAGATCCTAACTCATCAACAGGCTTGTTGGTCTGAGTTCATATCACAGTTCAATCTTATTATCTGTTTCCAACCTGGCTGACTTGGAACCAAGCCTGATGCTCTCACTAGATGATGGGACATCTACCCTAAAGGGGGGAATAATGGCTATGCTTTGGTCAATCCTCATAATTTCCATCCAGTATTTTCACATGAACAGTTATCGGCTTCAGTTCAAGCTACTTATTTTTCAACTCCTTCCCTTTCCACTGCCACCATACTAGATCTCAAGAAACTTCATTCAGATATCCTTACTTCACTTCCTCAAGACCTGATCGCATCTGCTTATATCACTCATCCTAAAGGCCACTGGTCAGTCCATTCCACTGGCTTTCTTCGGCTTGACAACAGGATCTACATACCTGACATCAACAACCTTCAACTCAGAGTTCTACAATACAAACACAATTATGTCCTTTCTAGCCATTTTGGTCAGAATAAGACCCTTGAACTCATCCAATGCAAGTACACCTGGCCTGACATCTGATCTCAGGTCAAGGCTTTCTGTAAATCCTGTGTTACCTGTATGTGATCCAAGTCTCAACACCATAAGCCATATGATAACCTCAAGCAACTCCCCATTCCTGAATGCCCTTAGAATTCAATTTCAATGGACTTCATCGAGAAACTCCCTTCCTCCTCTGGCTTTGACACCATCCTCATTATCATCGACCAACTCTCAAAACAGGCTGTATTCATTCTGACTCATGACACTATCACTTCCGCAGAACTGGCACGGTTATTCGTCATTCACATATTCTCTAAGCACGGTGTTCCTTCTCATGTCACTTCCAATCGCAGTTCAGAGTTTGTCTCACACTTCTTCCATTCCCTTGGCACAGCTCTGGACATGCACCTTCACTTCACATCCAGAAGGTGACAGACAGACAGAATGAACTAACCAAATGCTAGAGCAGTACCTCTTCATTTACTGCAACTATCAGTAGGACAACTGGTCCGACCTCCTCCCACTTGCAGAATTTGCATACAACAACATGCCCAGTGCTACCACCGGAATTTCACCCTTCTTCACCAACAAGGGTTATCACCCTAACATTACAGTCCATCCTGAACACAATATTGCATTGGCTTGCGCATGCGACTTCACAGTCGACCTCAATGAATTACAGATGACTCTCAAGGCTGAGATAGCCACTGCTCAAGAATGCTACCAACAATCTGTTGATGCATGTCAGTTACCAGTCCTGGAGTTCAAAGTCAGCCAGAAAGTTTTTGTGAAAGCTCAATTTTTCCATACTACCTGTCCATCCAAGAAACTCTCTGAAAAATATCTTGGTCCATACAAAATGATTGCTCAACCTGGCTCTCACTTGTTCACCCTTTGCCTTCCAGATTCCATGCATGCTGTTCATCCAGGCTTCCACATTTCCATGCTTGAGCTGACCACACCCAATCCATTTTCCAATTGCACAGAACCAGCTCCTGCTCCCATTGTCATTGACAGTGAACTGGAGTATGAGATCACCCACATTGTAGACTTGAAGATCAATTGATGTTGCACATGCAAACTTCTTTACAAGGTCATCTGGTTGGGATATGAAGATGCTGACAAAGAATCTTCATGGTTACCTGCTACCAAACTTACGCACATGACTGAACTTCTTTCTGACTTCCATTCTGCTTACCCTGACAAGCCTGGCCCACTTCCTTTATCCTAGACTTCATCTTGGCTATGTACTTTCACCTTCCGTTTTGTGATACCAGCTCACTCATTTTCTTTTGGACTTAAACAATTTTTCATACTTTATTACTTACTGTTTTGTTTTCACTTACAGCCAATAGCCTCATCTCCCTCTCATCCTTTTCCTTACTTCAGATTCCTCCTTACTCACACCTTGTCCCAAGAAAATAACATGCAAATTTCAATGAAGTCCCAAAAAGTACAAGATATACATGACACAATAAACAGACAGAAGTCATGATGAGCACACAAGCCAAGTGGAGGGATTGGAGGAAATGACCTATTTACTACTGTTCTCACCCTCATCCTCTGCCTCACCTTCCTCCTCTCCAGCTTCCCCCTCATCCCCAGATCCAGCATCCAACTTCTCTGGCACGGTTTTCTTCTTAGCAGCCAATCTGGCATCCAACTCCACCCATGCCTTTTCATGTGCCTCATCACCCATCACCTTGTCATCCAGGACAAGCTGGTTGTAGAACTCTTCAAAGTCCTTGGCCAGCCCATCCATGACCTTTGTCTGGGAGCAGATACTCAACAACACTGCCAAGTGCTGTGTGCCCAACTCAGCTCGGATACCCTTCAACTCCTTCAGAATAGCCAATTGCATGGTGTGGGTCTTCCTCTGCTTGATGATGAGCTCATACATTTGTTCATGAGGCTGTTTGTCAGCCTCTGTTGGAACTGCACACTTCTGCTTTGAAGTATGACATAGCTCACACATATACTTGCCACTGTGAATGTTGTCAGTTGGTCAGCTGACCCAAGGAATTGGGAGTTACTCACACGTCATTTTGCTCAGTGTGGTTCTTACCTAGATGCAAGCACTACCCACACTTGTTTTTTCTACCCATCTTTATCTTCCCTCCCTTGGCGTCATAGTTTCCACATTTTCGGAGGGCAGCAGTCTTGTCTCTTCCATCTCTGGCCAAACCTGAGCTGGGTGTCCACAATGGATTGTTGTCTTGGTCATCCAGCTCTGTAAGTTGATACTTGGAGGGACCAGCAGCCACACTCCATTGAGTTAGCCTGGCCGTCTCAGCCAGCCCACTTGTCAGTTTTGCACAAGGCTTTCAAACCCTGGTCCCCACCTTCGCATTTTCTGTTGTTTTCATTTTCTTTGCCAGACTCTCCACAATCTTGACTTTGACCTCTCTCTTCTTTCCCTTCCCTTTTTCCTTCTCCTGTCTTTCCTTCTCCTTCTTCTCAGCCTTAAGCTGAATCTGTTCCACAAGTTTGGCCTCTTCCTTCTATTTTTGTAGCTACTCCTCTTCCTTGGCCTCTTTCCTCTTCCTCTCAGCTTCCTCTGCCTCTTTCTGTTTCTTCTCTGCCATCTTCCTGTGCAACTCTTCTTTTCTCTTCTGTAGTTCCTCTTCCTCATATTTCTTTTTCTTGGCCTCCTCAGCCTCTTGTTTCTTCCATTCTTCTTCTTTGGCTGCCTTCCAATTGTCCTCTTCTTCCAGTTTGTGCAACTCATTCTCCAAGATGCTATTGCTTGATGGGTTGGATCCATGGGTCATGGAGCTAGGCATCATGGTAGTGTTAAGGGATTAAGTTGTGAGAAAGCTTAATTTTTTCCTCAGAGTGGAATTTATATGGAGTTTGAATTGGTTCCCATGATCAAGTCATGTGGTTTCGAGGGCTCAGCCCTAAGGGGGGAATACTGTCATGAGCCAATCCTCAAGAACGGCTGATGGTTTGAACTTGGTATTATTTTCATGAACTCTTATCTGTTTTTGCATATTAGTTACTTCAGTTTTTATTGGTCTTTCACCTTCAGACTTATTCTGACATCTTCCATTTTATTAATTCATACCACCTTGTTGAAATTTTCTGACAACCATTTAATAGTAAATTTTATATCTTCTAGCCTTGTAAAATTTGCACTTAGTTTGATAATCAATTTAGCAATACACTACTTTCCTCTATTCTCTGTTCATCCTCTGCTCTCTTCTCTCATCTGAAATCTGGGTCAAGTGTCAGTAGTCAGCGCAACACATAAGTTGAGGCCATGACCCACTCCTGTGTCTGATGACTGGCTCCTACCTCACCTCTGTCATATCTCTGTTTACCCAGTCTCCAATGTCGGCTCCCCACCTGTAGTGTTTGCACATTTAACATCAATGAGTAAAGGTGCATGATCTGAGGGAAGTCTCAAGCTCGCATCAATAATATGGGGGGTGGAATCATTAGCACAAAAAATGAGATTGATAACCAAATTGTCATAACGCTCAATAGGGGAAAAATGGGTGGGAGAAACTATAGTCAGCATGGACCTTGTAAGATTGAAACTATCCACTAACTCTGTTAGAGTTATAGTGGAATGAGGGAGATGGGAAATGAGGGGATCCCATTCTAGAGAATGACAATTGAAGTCACCTCCCATATATACAACATTTGGGATGTCAATAAAGTTTGTTGAAAGAAAAGTAATCACTGATGACAACAAGTCAGAATATATGTTGAGGAAGTGAATATAGTTACCCTGATTGAAAAGTCCGAGTATTTGGATATTGTGATGATTAACCCAATCCTGTCAAAGGATAGGTCTCATGCAAAGGAGATGCCTGTGAACATAAGTCAAAGTGTGGGGTTGGGAATTGTTGGACTTGGTAGGGCAAACCATACACAGCCACTCAGGATGAATAGGGGCACTTATGACATCATTCCCTTCAGGGTTAGTCATAGAGGGTGCCTTGCGGATGTGATTCCATGGAGGTTCCTGTAGAAAAATAATGTCAAAGTCCAGCTTCTTGGACTCAAGGACAGTATCAACAAGGGCATAGGAGCATCCCACATTTTGCAAATAGATACAAACAGAAGAGATAACATTGTTCTTACCAGACACATTTAAACAGCAACTCTGCCACTGGAGCAATTGGTATTGGTGCAAACAGCACATGCAGTGCATGACTCAGTGGCTTTGTTGGAGTGCTAGGTGCAATTGAACCTGTTTCTCCAGAAAGGACACTTAATGTCGTTAGCATGATGGTCACCTTTACAGTTGAGACACTTGAAGTTCTCAAGGTGGGAGCAGGGGACACCATCAGGAGTAGTATCACAAGGGGAGTTGGATTTGGGGTTGGCCTTGCAACACCAGGCCATGGAGTAATGGTTTTCAACACGATGAGGGCCACCACAAATTTGATAGTGAGTGCCAAGGGCATGACACACATGAGTGGGGTGACCCCAACACCAGCAATTCCTACATTGCACCACACCAGGGTGCATACTGGTGGCATGGATAGTGCTGACTTGTTGGCCAAAGTTAGGCCCTGTTTGGTAACAAGAAACCAGCTGCTCATAAACCCTTATATAGTATACAGATTTTAATGACTGATGCATGGCTTGAGTTGCATGTGTGACATTGTGTGATCACCACCTTCCAGTTCTTTCCCACCTGCCTTTGAGCCTCCTATGCAGCCATTTTCATGCTTCTATGGCTAAAAACAGCACTGATGACACTTCTGAGAAGAAGTCCAATACTATATGGATATGGGAGGATATAGGAAAGCTCCTAGATAAGCTCCAAGAGAGGAAATCTGTGAGTGGTGATGGCATTTGTTTTAAAATGCCAACATATAATGAAGTTGCTGAGAAACTCAATCCCCTGACCAAGGGTAATTCCAAAACTGGGATGTCTTGCAATAATAAATTCAATGCAGTATGTTTCCACCTATTTTCCCATAGTAATAAATATCTCACTGATTATAGTACATAGTCTCAAACCATTAAACAGAGTCACTATAGCCTATTCAGGATTACTACCAGCTACAGAGAAACTTGTGATGCATTTTTCAGGAAGGGCCTGTAGTGGAATTCTCGATCTATATGTTGGATACAACAAGAGAGTACTAGCAGAGTCTTCTAGAGACTTGACAACATTCTAGACACCTTTTGGAGTGCTTAGATTGGTTACTTTACCTATGAGATGGACCAATTCAGTGCCAATCTTTCATGATGATGTCACTTACATCCTTTGTGATGAGATTCCTGAATTCACTAGACCTTATATTGATGATGTACCAATCAGAGGGCCAGCAACTTGCTATGAGTTGGCTGATGACACTCCAGAATTATTGAAGGAGAATACAGGGATAAGAAGTTTTGTTTGGGAGCATTTGAACACAGTCAATAGGATCTTACAAAGGATGAAATATGCAGGAGGGACATTTTCAGGACCAAAGACCACAATCTGTGCTGATCATATCACTATTGTGGGATTTAACTGTTCTTACCAAGGCAGACACCCAACTCCAGATACTATAGGAAAGATACTATGTTGGGGGGACTGTGAGTCTCCTACTGATGTTAGAGCCTTCCTAGGGATGGCAGTTGTCTGTAGAAACCATATTCCGAACTTTGTATCCATAGCAGCTCCTCTCTATAACATCTGTAAGAAGGGAGTTACCTTTGAGTGGGGTCCCAAACAGTAAGAAGCACAAGGACAACTCAAGGAGTTGATTGAGAAGTGCTTCCATGCAAGAAATCCTAAGTTCCATAGTGAGCAACCTATTGTCTTAGCAGTAGATACCTCCTGGTGAGCAGTGGGATACTATATCTATCAATGCGATGAGATAGAACCCAAGAAAATTCACTATGTGAAGTTCAACTCACTATTGATGGATCCTAGACAGCAACATTACTCACAGCCCAGATGTGAGTTGTATGGACTAATGATAGCTCTACAAGAAGAGGCTTACTTACTGAGGGACTGTCAAAACATGATAGTCAAGACAGATGCCAAATACTTAGTGGGTATGCTCAATAATCCAGAAAATATGCGAAATGCTACTATCAGTTACTAGGTTGAATATATACACATATATACACAATGGCTTCTTTTTTGATATAGTGCACAAGAGAGGCAAGACTTTTGGTCCGGATGGACTGTTACAATGAAGATAGTATCTAGGAGATCCTGTTGAGACCAAGCCTACTGAGGATTCTGAAGATGACCATGAAGAAATATATTGGACCAAAGATGATCCTGAGACTGAAGATCCATTGGATATCAAAAGTTTTGTCAAGGTTATTGATAGCAGAGGTGGCTATGTATAACTTGTACTTGATAGTGACCCCAGTTATGAGCTCGAGAGGGAGATAGCAAGAAGCGAGCTCATAATCAGACAAACCTTAGCTAGGAATGCCATCAGTCCTCCACCTATACAAGTATTTCTAGAAGAAACTACAGCTATTGAAGCAGCTTCAGCTCACAAGGGAAGTGATTGTGACAAGGAAGGCATCAATGGTGAAGTACCATATGATGATAGCAGACAATCTGAAGCAGCTAATTGTATGGATGAAAGAATGGACAAAATCAAGGGGCTCCTAGCAAGCAAGCAAAGAGGGCTTAGTTTAGAGAAAATGAGACCTGAACAAGCCAAGGTCTTGAGAGCAGTGTTGCATTTCTGGCTAGACAATTCAGATGGTCATCTATATAGGAAAAATACATGGGGTAGTTATCCACAACTTTTCATCGAGAAAGATCAAAGAATGAGTATATTGAAAGCCTACCACAATGAGATGGGACATAGAGGAGTGTATGCTACTAGCAGGCTCATCCAGCAATGCTTCTGGTGGCCAGAAGTAGAAGAGGATGTCACCTGGTATGTCAAGACCTGCCATCTGTGCCAGGTAAGGCAAAAGAGGGCTCTCAAGATGCCACCAGTAGTGAAGGGAAGGTGGACTAGGTGAGTGCAGATGTGGTTGCAAGCACAACAGCATCTGTCTGTCGTTGGTTCTGACCCAAGTAGTTAGATTGATTAATAATTGTTTTTAATGAGATTTTAATCGAAATGATAACTCAGCACTTGTGCGACAATGTGAGACGTTGCTGAGGAGTGAAACAATGATAAGGGCGGCCGGTTTGAGTGAGAACAATATTTAAGAAGCTCAAACTTTAGAGCTAAACTGGGTCAGAAAGATGGGGGTCAATTTCACTAAAGAAAATGGAGATACATCGCAGTATTTAAAGTTACTGTTCTATGACTATCTACAATGCTGCAGGTGACTATAGAGAGCAGGAAGGAGCAGTTTACGAGACGATTTGTCGAGATTTTGTAAGGGAAAGGGAATTCTAAGGAATATTAGTGGTGGAAAAGTAGGTGGAGAGAGAGGTCCATGTGGCCATTTAGACCTACACTATTACATTATGCAATGAGACGAAACAATAGCGGTTGAGCCGGAGCATGAATGACGATTTTATTAGATTTTTAGAAGGAGAAAGAGAGGAGGAATGGAAAAGGGAATATAAAGCAAACATTAAATATTCAGACTTCTGTCATTTGGATGACAGATCCTAACTCGGTTGCGTTGAAGCGGAGATGCTGAATGCAAAATATGCGTAGTGAGTAATAAAAGGAAAGTGTAGAATGGAGAGAGGAAAGGGGCATGTGGAATTGAAAGAGGAAAGGGGAAGGTTGAGGGAGATAGTGGCTGTAAGTGGCAGCTACTGAGTGTTGAATCTGTAGGGTTGTCTTGATATAGTTGCCAGCTATATTTGACAATTGGTTTGTTGCTAGAGTAGTGGGATATTGGTTAGTAGATGAGGAGTTGTTGAAGAGGGAGGGGACTTAATCAGTAGTAGAGAGAGGACATGTGATGGTGGTGATATGACATCATGTGACATCCAATCTCTACAGTAGTGACACATACACCTTTGATATTCCAAATCCTACATGCAGACACAGTACATATCTCTCCCCTGTCTAATGGGTGTAGCTACATTGTTCATGGATGATGTGGGCTCTCATCCTGGATGGAAGTGAGAGCTCTGAGACAAGAGACAGCCAGAACTATTGGTCAGTGGCTGTTCAAGGATGTCATTTGTAGATGGAGAAGTTTGGTCAACATTGTAACAGACAATGGTGCCCCTTTTAAGAAAGCTGTAGCTTGGCTAGAAGAAAAGTATGGCATTAAAGGTGTTACTATTTCTCCCTATAATTCTCAAGTGAATGGTGCAGTCAAGAGACCATATTGGGACCATAGACAGATGCTATTCAAAGCTACAGGTGGAGATATCAAGAAGTGGTACTGGTTGCTGCATCATGTGATGTGGGCAGACAGGATCACTATCAGGAAGGGGACTGGTTGCTCACCATATTTTATGGTAACAGGAGTACACCCTACCATCCCCCTTGACATAGTTGAAGCATTTTGGCTAGTTAAGTACCCAGAGAAGATGATATCAACAACAGAGTTGATAGGGCTTTGAGCACAGCCTCTTGCAAAGCATGTGGATCATGTCAAAGACATGCAAGCTAGAATCAGTAAAGAAAAGATGCAGAGAGCTTTAAGACTAGAAGTAGAATTAAAGCACAAAATTAAAGAGTTCAACCTGGCACCAGGAAGTCTGATATTAGTAAAGAACTCTGCCATCACAATGTCTGCAGACAGAAAGATGAAGCCTTGCTATCTAGGACCTATGATTGTCATTAGGAAGCTGAAAGGAGGGGCATTCATACTAGCTGAGATGGATGGATCTGTATGGCAGAATAAGGTGGTGGCAGTCCAAGTCATTCCCTATCTCACAAGACAGAGGATTAAATATAACAAGCATGTCAAGAATTTGCTTGACACAATGACTGAGGATATCAACGTGGTTGTGGTCAACAACAGAGGCCTGATAGCATTGAACAGAAGCCTCTACATGGTGGATACTGTTCAGAATGCATTCAGAGGCTACTACAAGACTGAATTGACCAACATCACTAATACACGATTGAAGCATAGAGTCATAAAGCTCTTCTGTTAGAGTCATGAAGCCAGATGTAGCCTTGACCCTAGAGGTTGCCATTGATGGGCTTTAATCAGTACAGTATATAGCTACCAGTAATGTGGCATGCTTACCATCTTGGGCACGACTGGAGGAGAAGTGCACAGTCTTGGTAGTGAGCTAGATGGCACCTTTATAAGCCTTGCTGTGAATATCCATACCTGGTACAAAGCCATAAGGGATATACATAGTAGAGGAATGCTTCTTGAAGTCCTGTAGCAAAGAGGGTTGAGTCTCAAGAGCAGAAAGTCAGCAGAGAAAATTTGATACCCCAATATTAGCATTATCAATAAAGCCAGACAGGGTAGCACTAGGAGTAGTGCTAGTAAAGCCTTCATTGTTGACTACCATTTGAGTCTGGAAGAAAGAAAGCATTAGCTATATAGAACAAGAGCTGGGTGATCATGATGAACTGGCCCAGGGGATACAGCACAAGGAACAGTGTTCTCAGTAGTGTGGTTGACAATCTGGACTTTGTCATTTTCAGAATCAGAAGATGGGACCATGTCAGGGGAGACAACAGTCTTGCCACAACATTGTTATAGATAGTCACTATCATCAGGATAGCAATCACAAGCAAGAGAAACTTGCCTTTTTAGGGGGAGCTGAAGACTTGCTGGTGTTACTATTGGCAGCAGTGGTGATAGCACTCATGATGTATGCAGCAGAGCTCTCAACAGGAGAAGTTGCAGCTGTAGCAGAAGCTCCTCCCTCTCCAGAATTGGCCTTGGTATGGTTATACTGTTGGTTAATAGACTGGAGCTGATTAGTGATGGGGGGAAAGACATAAGTAGTATCATGGTCCTTTTCCCAAGTCTCGAATATGCAACGAGCTTGAGAAATTAGTCTGAAATGTTCAGGCTTGCTAGCAGCAGAAGGATTGGTAGAGAACAAGTGAACAAAGGCCTCCTGAACACAGGTATCAAGAGCTCAGTCTTTGATGTTACACTTAGAGATGGATGGTTACATACTACAGGGGTGATAATAGCATTGAGAGCACTCTTAGTAGAGTTCATAGTGGTCTCACCTTGCGAGAGTCATTGAAGATGGTGCTGAAAGTTTGCTACAGCATCATTAAACTTGATAAAGGCATTGGTGGTTTCACCAGAACAGGAAGGAGTAACAGTAGACATCTCTGTGGGGGAAGAGCAGGGCTTGCAATAGGATGGTTGTCAAGATAAGCATAGGTCATAGTTGTCAAGATTTGCGAAATACCGGCACTTACTAAGCGCACAAAAGTTACAGAGAGGTTGGTCGTTGGCTTCAGTGTATGTGCTGCACCCTTCCAATATTGCATCAACCAATTTGGTCTATAAGGAAGATGACAGACTATACAAATTGGAATTCAACACTGAAGGAATAACAGACAGAGAATTCAGAGTGGAATCTTAGTTGATATTCAGAATGGGTAATACATGAGCTAGTAGCAACATATTTAAGATAATGCAAAATTGGACAAATAACACGTAAATATTGTGAAGCTCACAATGCGATGATAAACAAATAAACAGATAAACAAAAGGTAAATAGACAATGACAGATGCAACACAATGGAGAATGACAAACATAAATGGAATGGTGGAAACAAATATGAGCGCAAGTGAAAAGATGATAGAATGATGAGTGGAAACAGGCTGCGAAATATTTATAGAAATGGTAGATAATGAAAAATCACAGGAATTGGAAATTGAAAGAATAGTCGGAGATCAAATTGGAGAGGTCATGATTGCAGATCATGACAGTATTCCCCTTTTAGGACCAAGCCCTCAAGGACTTACTAATCCTTGATCTCTTATCAAGATCATCTTGCCTCCTACCACCATGGCTCCCCACTCCTCAAAGAAGAACCCCAACCTAAGCGCAATGACAAATGATGAACTCATGGCCAAAATTCAATGTTGGAACACCAAACAGGGAGCAAACGTATGGCCAGCAATGGCTGCAGTGTTGGGAATGACAATGAGTCAACCCAGCAACAGTGCGATAACAAATCCAGCTCCTACTGTGACATGAAGGACCACTAGATCGGGACAGATAGTCCAAAGTGATGATGACAATGATGATGAAGAGGAAGAGTTGCAGATATTGTCCAAGGGTAAGGGGAGAGTGCCAATGAGGGCATCAACATTGGGATCGTGCGAAGTAATGGATCATGTATCCATTTCTGTTGCGACATTGAGTAGGGCTTTGTCAAGCTTCACTTGGAAGAAGAATGGTGCCCATCAGCAGAATCTGACCGATGGGCTACCTTACCAAAAGAGTTAGGTGATGTGTTTGCAATGTGTCGCTGGGCAGTGGGAGTGTAAGTCGCAGTGTGGATTAGGGAAATGTACATATTGTGCGCAAGCAAAGAAGGGGTGTTATAATCCACAGGATGATCCGAAAAAGGAGGCCTCTAGTCAAGGAGTGAGCTTGTTGTTGATCAGAGCAACAGCATCAAAAAAACGAAAAATAATGGCACCTCCCATGAGTCAACCATTGCAATTGAGCTCTGGTGATTGGGGATCGAGTTTCACACCTCCTCTGTCCACTCAACTGTCGTCCTCTTTGCAGTGGAATCTTCCTGAAATCCCACCTACTGTGGATGATGATACATTTGGAGCAATAGAGATCAGGTCACCCATGATCGTTGCTGAACAGGACACTAGGATGGTGGTAAGTTTGTTTGCAGATTTGTGATGCAATGTTACTAAAATTGCAATGAAGTCTCCTCAGCCCCTTCCACCCCAACTATTGTGGGCTCCTGGTCATTCCCCAAGTCTTTCGTGAGAAGTCACATGATTATCATCAGCAGTGGACAATCTGGAGATCATGACAAGGGAAAATATGCAGGTGCAACTTCAGAATCGGGTTATGTTGCAACAGCAGATTAGCACATTGGATGAGCAGGTGTCGGCATTGAGGGAGACTACAAGGGTGTTACAGGCGCATGGAAGGACACTTGAGAGGCTCGTGGCAATCGAGGAGGTGAAGCTAGTGATGGGACAGGGATTGAAGGATGGTGCGGGATGTGGGTATCGGAAATGAGGGAAGGAGGGAGTAAAAAGGAAAAGGACTATAAAGAAAGGACTATGAAGATTGCTGTCATCATTGTCATTGCTGCTTTTAGTGAAGAATATATGTATACTACTTGAATGTTTTTTCTCTTGGTTTTTCTTGTTTTGTAATAAATGATATCTTGATGGAATGAAGTGAGTATGGTGTGAAAGAAAAGGAAATCAAAAATGAGATGTTAAGGACTGGGAATATCGACTTGGAATGAAAAGGAATGTTGCGAAAACATGTGAAAGAATGTCTGTAAAAGATTGAAAATGATAGTGAGTAGTTTTAAAGTGAAGAGAGAGGTCCAGGTTTATTGGGGTACATGTAGTGGAAGTTAGAAACTAGGTCTATGGCATGTTTGAGCTCTGTTGCAGGTAACCATGACTCTGCTTCGTCCATATCTTTGTAACCAAGCCATACTACTTTGTAAAGGAGTTTACAAGTGCATTGATGTTGATCGATCTTTGAATCAACAATGCAATCAACTTTGTATTCTAGTTCTCCATCAACCTCCACTGTAGGTGGTGGTGATGTGACATGATTTGGAATGGAGCTGGGGGTGAAAGGTTCAAGCATGGAAACATGGAATACAGGATGAACAGTGTGCATAGAGTCAGGAAGTCGAAGAGTAAAAGAATGTGAACCTGGTTGGGAAATAATTTCGTAGGGTCCAAGGTATTTTTCGGAGAGTTTCTTTGAAGGTCTTGTCGTGCGGAAGTACTGTGCTTTGACAAAAACCTTATCACCAATCTTAAATGCATGTGCAACAAGACAGCGATCATCAGCATTGGCCTGATAGCAATGCTGGGCATGAGCGATTTCCAACTTGAGAGTTGAATGTAGTTTGTCTAAATCCACAGCGAAGTCGCAAGCACAAGCTGATGCGAGATCCCTCTCAGGGTGAACTGTGATATTAGGGTGGTAACCTTTATTAGGGAAGAACAGAGAGATACCAGTGGTAGCAGAAGGAAAATTATTGAAAGTGAACTCAGCTATAGGTAATAGGTCAGACCAATTACTCTGTTGGTAGTTGCAATAAATGTGCAAGTACTGTTCAAGAGTTTGGTTAGTTCGTTCAGTCTGACCATCACCTTCAGGATGATAACCCAATGTAAAGTGTAACTTCATGTCCAAAGCTTCTCCTAGCAATTGGAAAAAGTGCAAAACAAATTCTGAACTGCAGTCAGAGGTAACATTAGCAGGGATACCATGTTTGGAGAAGACATGAATGACGAAGAGTTTAGCAAGTTCTATGGAAGTAATGGTATCATGAGTTGGAATGAAAATTGCTTGTTTGGTTAGCCTATCCACAATGACCAGAATTGAGTCAAACCCTGAGGACTTTGGAAGTTTTTCAATGAAATCCATAGAAATTGAATCCCAAGGTTGTGATGGTATGGGAAGTTGCTTGAGAGTTCCATAGGGACAATGGCGTCAAGCTTTCGATCTTGAACAGGTAACACAACTTTTGCAGTAATCCTTGACAAAGTTGTGGATATTTGGCCACATATACTCATGGCGAACAAGTTCTAGAGTTTTGTTTTGACCAAAATGGCCAGCGAGTGTATGGTTGTGATAGTACTGCAAAATGCGCAAATGAAGATCATTAGTATCAGGAACATAGATTCTACCATCAAGTAACAAGAAACCCTCAGAGTCTTTGGACCAGTGACCCTCTGGATGAGCAAAGTGATCAGAAACAGAATTGTCAGTGGAAATAGCAGAAAGAATGTCTGTGCAAAGTTGCAAAGTGTCCATAATAAGATCAGTATGTAGTGCAGGTGTATAAAGATATGAAGCACAAATAGAAGTAGAAAGTTGTTTGTTAGTAAAGACAGGTTGGAAATTGTGAGGATTAACCATGGCATAGCCATTATTCCCCCCTTTTGGGTAGATGTCCCAATGTCTAGTTAGGGCATCTGGTTTCATTCCAAGCTTACCAGGTCTAAATCGAATAACAAGGTTGAACTGCAATAAGAACTCAGACCATCTGGTTTGTCTGCGTGTTAGTATCTTTGTGGTAGAGAAATACTCAAGGTTCCTATGATCAGTGACCACATCAATAGGAAGTGCAGTGCCTTCAAGATAATGGTGCCAGATTCGGAATGCTTCAAAAATTGCAAGCAGTTCCTTGTCGTGGGTGTCATAGTTAAGCTTGGATGTGGAAAATGTACAGGAATGAAAAGTGATAGGGTGAATATCTCTATCAGGAGCAATGATAGAGAGTATAGCTGCCAGGGCATAGTCAGAGGCATCAGTTTCCACAATAATTTGTGTATCAGGAATTCAATGGGTAAGAACTGGTGCATGCATAAAGGCCTCCTTGAGGGAGTTAAAAGCCTTACGAGCTTTTTCATTGAAGTTCCACTGTATGTGTTTTCATGTGAAGCGAGTTAGTGGTACAACAATATCGGAATAACCATAAATGAAACGATGATAGAAGTTCACGGAACCAAGGAAGGATTGTATGTCCTTGACCTTCTTCAGTTTGGGCCAGTCCTGGATAGTTTTTACCTTTTCTTCTGACATTTTCAGACCATCTGGAGAAAGAATGTAGCTGAGGTATTTGACTGTGTCAGTATGGAACTCGCATTTATCAGCACAAGCATAAAGGCCATTTTGGCACAACCTTTTAAGGACTTCACAAATGTGTTTGTGATGCAAATTAATGTCCTCCGAATATATGAGAATATCATCAAGATAAACGGTTACACATGTATCAAGAAGATCCTTGAAAATGTTGTTCATGAATCGCTGGAAGGCAGCAGGAGCGTTGGTGAGACCAAAAGGCATCACAAGCCACTCAAATGAACCATAGTGAGTGCGGAATGCAGTTTTCCACTCATTGCCTTCAGCAATATGAACCAAATGATAAGCATGTCGGAGATCAATCTTGGTATAGATACCAGCCTTTCACAGAGAGTCCAGCAAGTCAGAAATGAGCAGTAGTGGGTAGTGATCTTTCCTAGTGATTCAGTTAAGACCACGGAAATCAACACAGAGTCAAAGAGAGCCATCTTTCTTTTTGATGAAGAGAACAGGAGCACCATGAGGAGAATTAGAAGGTCAAATAAAGCCAATGGAAAGATTTTCGTCAATGAATTCTCAGAGTGCAGCAAGCTCAACCTGCAAAAGCAAATAAATTGTTCCAACAGGAGGAGAAGCACCTTCCTCGAGATTAATGCGCAAGTCATAAGGTCAGTGAGGTGGAAGACTGTCAGCATGGGATTTGCTGAAAACATCTGCAAATTTGTGATATTCCAAAGGAATGTTAGAAAGGTTGATGGGATCCTGTGAAGAAGAAGCAGCTCCAGCCACAGATGAGCACTGGAGATCCAGACCAAAATGCATAGAGCCAGGTTGACAACAGACATGTGCAAATGCAGCCACGCCAATCAGTCAAACGTCAGGTCATGAAGAAGAAGAATCAGGAACTGGTGAGATTGTATCAGGAGCCAGTGATTTGGCAGAGATAGGTGGGCAGACAGAAGGAGTAGCAAGATCTGATTACAGAGTAGATCAGAAAGCGATTTGACCTGAAACCCAATCAATCAATGGATTATAGCAGGCAAGCCAATTATGTCCAAGAACCACAGAGCAAGACAGGTCAAGCTGAGTGACATAGAAGTCCAGATTTATACATTCACCAGTTGGAAAGGAGATAGGGATTTTCGCAGTCTCTGAAATGAATGAATTAGATGAACCATCAAACAATTGCAACTCTACAGGAGGAATCGGAATAGTGGGTACACAATATTTATGAATAAGCGAATTGTCTATGAAGCAATGAGTTGAACCACTATCAACGAGTGCAGTAAGTGAAATAGGGAGTGAAGAAAAAGTAAGTGAAATATGAAGAGAGTTCGGATTGGAAAGAGTGGATGCATTGAGTCGAATACTCTCTGAAGCACAGGAGAGTTCAACACAATTCTCAGCCTGTGCAGAGTTCTGAGGATCACTCACTATTTTTTTGAACTCTTGGATTGAGAGCCCGAAGGTTGCAAAGCATCCTTGGAGTCTGTGTCAGCCTTGGCTTTTCACCCTTTAGGCTTGTTCGCATTAGAAGAAGAAGAAGTAGAATTGGAATTATTATTAGTATTACTGGACTCATTCTTGCGAGGACAGTCACGAATCATGTGGTTTCCACCACAGTATAAGCATTGTCCATTTGCAATGCGATGCTGATGCTCTTGAGCAGTCAGCTTACTGTCCTTGTTGAGTTTTCTGGTGAGAGGATTGGAGGATTGTGATGAGGAAGGAGGATTCAACAGTTTCTGGAATGGTTTAGGATTGTTGGAAGGAGGATTGGAAGGTGTGTTGGACTGCTGCAATGAGTTCTGCTGGCGATTGTTGTTGTTCTTCTTCCCCTTGTTTTTATTCTGCTGGTTCTGTGTATCAGGACGTGTCAAAGACTGACCTAGTTTTTCACCAGTACACTTCTTTTCACAGACATGGGACCAGTAGTTGTTGTCAATTTGCATAGTGAGACATTGCATAGCAGCAAGGGAAGAGGGTTTGCCAGTAGGAGAGCTGGAAATGATGTTGGAAATGCGATCTGGAAGGCCTCGATAATAGTGGTAAACTAGGACATTGTCAGGCCATCCCAAGATACTAGCAAGTCATGAGAACTCAATGTTATACTTGGTTATAGTCCAGTTATGACCCATGCAAAGGTGTTCCAACTCCTCTGCTGCCTCTGTATCATGATCAAGGGCCCCAAAATTCTCATGCAACTCATCCACAAATAATTGGAAATCCTGAAACCAGGAAATGACATCCCAATCGTACTCCACTTGAAGAACCATTTGAAAGTGCTGCTGAGCAGGTCCCTTGAGAAAGGTCATCGCAAAGCTAACCTTCACATGTTCTGTAGTGAATTGTGATGGATTAGTATTGAAGTATAAGTGGCATTGAAAAAGGAACTCGTCTAGTTTCTGAGGCTTGGAGCTGTCAAATGTGTCAGGCTCTTTAGCCTGAATGTGTTTCGTTTTAACTACAGGCTGGGGAGTATGGTTGCGATTTTTGAGGTTAGTTGCAAAACGATCCATAATGTTCAGAAATTGTTCTTCAGGGTCTGGGTTTTGATGACAGCAGCGATGAGGAGGCTCATCAGGCTCATCCTCTGGGTCACCTTCATCATCAGGATCATCATTGGGAGGACCTCCATCACCACCTCCACCTCCTGTATCAGCACCATCATTATCCAAATGTTCATCATCCTGACCCAAATCTTCAGTTTCGAAAAATTGGGTATTGCCCTCTGGTTCTTGTGTGTTATTCTCCTCTTCTTCCTCATTGTCTTTGTTGTGGTCAACACTGACCTGGTCGTGCTCAGGCTGGGGTTCATCTTCTTTGGACTTATGAATAGTCCTACATGAAGCTTCACACCCATTTCGAGGTAGACCTGAAAACCAAGGAGTAGAAGGTGTGCATCGAGAGGGAAGTGGATGATTCTGGACAGAAATACCATCAGTACAAGCAGTATTGCAAGTAAGAGTTGTAGACATATTAAGAGAACAATACCAAAAGTTGAGATTCTGAATATACTGTCAAGATTTGCGAAATACTGGTGCTTACTAAGCATGCGAAAGTTATGGAGAGGTTGGTTGTTGGCTTCAGCATATGTGCTGTGCCCTTCCAATATCGTGTCGACTGATTTGGTCTATAAAGAAGATGACAGACAGTGCAAATTGGAATTCAACACTGAAGGAATAACAGACAGAGAATTCAGAGTGGAATCTTAGTTGATATTCAGAATAGGTAATACATGAGCTAGTAGCGACATATTTAAGATAATGCAAAATTGGACAAATAACACATAAATATTGTGAAGCTCACAATGCGACGATAAACAAATAAACAGATAAACAAAAGGTAAATAGACAATGACAGACGTGACACGACAGAGAATGACAAACATAAATGGAATGGCAGAAATGAATATGAGTGCAAATGAAAAGATGATAGAATGATGAGCAGAAACAGGCTGCAAAATATTTATAGAAATGGTAGATAATGAAAAATCACAGGAATTGGAAATTGAAAGAATAGTCAGAGATCAAATTGGAGAGGTCACAATCACAGATTGTGACAATAGTGATGATAGTTGGGGCTTTTAAACCCATGTCCTAAGGCTAGTTGACTCATTCTAGACAGGGTATCACTGATAAGGTTGAATTTCAATTTTATATTTTTGGCCAATACCACCACATGCTAGCAGCAGTGGAGCTCTGAAGTGATAGTGAGTAGTATTCCAGTTGCATCACATGCATGAGTGAGGCACAGGCAATATTGCAAATTAGAAATAAATGAAGGACTTCCCTATGTGTTAGTGACAGGGGCATCATTTACATAGTGAGGGGGAAAGGGGCCAATGCAGTGATCAGTAACAGTACATCTAGAGCTAAAACTTTAGTAAAAGGCAATCACAAGAATCTTGCAAATCAGTAAAAAGCTTATGCTGGGGGTAGGGTCTCACAGGTCTCACATGCATAATTAGTGGAACACAAGAATAAAATTGGAGATGCCAATATACAAGTAGAGATGCATACAAATAGTGAAGATACAGGGCAATGATAACACATGAGTCTGAATAAGAAAATGACAAAGATGGGAGCTCACAAAAGAAAGCAGACTATTGAGACTCATGACAAAACTAGGAAAGCACAAGAAAGTAAAAATAACACAAGACTGGAGTTGAACCCAACCATAGAAAGTGCTAACAGGTGGTTGAACACTTGTAGTGAAGGCACAGGATAAAAAATTCTAATGCTGTAGACAGGAGTTAGCAATAAAGAGCAGGACAAGATATATGAAAGTTACCTTCTTAGCCTTGTTGCAATTAGGAAGGACATGTTTGACACAAGAAGGGCCTGCTTGAGAAGATGATGGTGTCATGGGAACAGAAATTGGCAAAGAAGAAGGGAGTGAAGAGGGAACTTAGAAAGGGGAGGGCAGAGCTTTCTCTTCTTCTATTTCCTCTTCAAGAGTGCCTGTTTTGATCTTGTCCCCAGTATCAGCCTTGAGGGTGGCAGCAAACACAATCACTCCCTTACAATGATGGGTCCAGGTTGTTGGGGGTGGAAGGGTAGGCCACTGGTCTTTGGAAACTTGGTGAAAACATGTCAGGAAGTTGTAAATGATTCCCTGAGACTTGAGAACCCAAGCACCAGTTTTGGCAGCAGTGAGAGGTGTGTCACAAACTAATCCTGCTTCTCTGCCACCCAGGACCACCTCTGCAGCTGTGAAAACCATGTCTACCTCCTCAAGGCTCTCTGCAAGGCCAGTCTCAACCCAGTAGTCAGGGTTGTCAGCATGGTAGTCCTGCATCTTGAGCAGGTCATGGGACAGGTTGGATATGAGATGGGCAAAGCTCAAGGTAGAGAGCTACAGGTTGGCCAGAGCAGCCTCAACTTGGGTCCAAGCTATGCTGAGATGAACCAATCATGAGCACAAATCTAATAAGAGACAATAAGCAAAAAATGTATAAAAAGAACTAGAAAAGTATTACTCACTGGTTCTGCTAGATGAGTGAAGCACTCACATCAATTTACTCAAGCTCTGGATGAGTAATGAGGGTTTGCAGTGGCTGCAGTGGGCAGCTCCCTTCTTGATACACCAATGGCAAGGGAACAGGGCCTCAGCCTCATCAGTGATCTTGTTCAAACCCTCAGGACCAGGAGGTCAGGTGAAGTCAATATGAGAGTGGTGGGTGCAGTGAGGAATGTGCTGAATAAAGCAAGTTAAACATCACAGGTCTCTAGGACAGTACTTTTAGAAAGAATAAGAAAAGTTCAGCAGCAAAACAGATCAAGATGAGAATATAGCTTACCTTGAGAATGTCCAGTGGCAAATTATACAGATTGTGAGCCATCTTGATCAGTGGCAGGCCCACAGTGACACTGAAATCCCTGATGAGAATGTGCTTGGGGCAGTCTAGTTTATTATCAGAAACACAGAAAGTGAGACAAACTAAACACAATACACTTTTTTCTGTAATCTTGTCTGGAGATAACTTGATACTGTCATTGGGAAAGGCAATGGAGTGAGAAGGGGTTACCATAGCAGCAGCTTTACCCTTTGTGATGACTGGGGGTGGTGCAGCAGCAACACTTTCTGATTTCTGAACCTTGCAAGGGCAAGGATGACAAGCATCTGCAGCTGGAGCAGGGCATTTCTTTGAAGGGGTAGATGGTATCATGACAGGAGGTACTATGACCTCCATCTTGACATCAATGTCTTCCTCCTCATCAATTTCAGAGCTGGGAAGAATCTCAGGAACTAAGAACAAGAAAAGGTAAGTTAAAACAGAAGAAACAAGAATAACAAGTAACTCACTAGAGCTGCCTGTTGAAGTCCCAGCCTGGAGGAGTGGAGTGTGTGGTTGCAATGGTCTGGGTGGTCACAACAAGATGGATGTAGGAGCAACTGAGACCAATGATGCTGAAGGGTCATGGGTGCAGAGAGTATCATGCCAAAAGTTGACTTGGGACACAGGTTCTAAGTCCTGAATATAGGACAAGGTAGCAGAATCAATAGGGATGCACTGGCAAGTGTGTCAGATGTGCTCTGGACAGTCTACAAGTATTTGTGATTGATTTGTTGATGTGTGAACTTAGAGTTGATGCAGAGGTTGCTTAGTCAGTTGTAGATCACCTGACTGGATGTTCAACTTTCCTGTGGACACTTTCTTGACTCTCAGTCATTTACAGTTGTCCACAGATTCCTGTGTGAGTTGTGAGCTCCCTGGGCAATTTCTCTGGTTTCTAGGACCTCCTACACATCTCCTGTGTGTCACCCTCTAACAAAGTGGCCTCTTCCATGAAATGACAGAGGTGAGCCTTGGGAGGCATTCCAGCAGGGAGGTTGAAGACAGAAAGGGGGGGACCACATTCAGAGGGCATTGTGAGAGTAAGGAAGGAAGAGAGAAGGGCCTCTAGCGAGCAGGTTTGACCATTTATATAAACAATCAGATGAAGTTTGGAAGTGCCATTTAAGGTTACCTCACAATACCTCATGTTGTTCTAGGCTGTTCCAGAGCCTGGAATGACTTAACTTGCAAGAACAAGCCAATCTCTCCATGGTGGACATGTAGGAAGAGTACAAGAACCAGATATAAGATAGAAAGATTGGCACCTAAGGCAATCAGAGCCCAGGGAAGCTCTGATGTCGAGAACTTGACATTAGAGACCAGAAAGAAACTGGGTTCCATATTGAGAAATTCCATCAGATTATTCCCAATCCCATCAGATTGCGACCAAATACAGTAACTAGATCATCTTAGCCATCAATACTGGACCTGGTGAGTTGATACTCACTGGCATTAAGTCTAGAAGGTGCTACTACAGCAGAATGTACTGGAAAGTCATGGAGATAAGCTGTACAAAACATTGACAATGCAGAAACAGTCAAGAGACTGCAAGGGATGAGGTTAGATCCTCACTATTGAGGAGTTGTGGTCACTATTGAGTCAGTGCAAGTTATACCAAGTCAAAAGCAACAAGAGAGAGATCCAGCAATAAGTAGACTGAGGGCAGTCATCTATAGTGATAGGGAGATGATACAGCCAACATCCATATAAACCTATAAACACATATTTTGACATTCTATACCATCTAGAAGGGTCATCTCGAAGCTACTAGATTCTGTATAAGACTATCAAGAGACCTCCCTCATGACTAGTACAGCTGTAGTGAGGAAGTGAAAACTGTAGCTACAGTGCTATTGATGTCTCAAGGATTAGTGACTATAGAATGGTTTCGCTATTTGGCAGTCATGATAGTGAACATATCCTATGATCAACTATGATCTCGACTCCTTGTGTTCAATATAGAGGAGTAGTGACAAAGCTGTGAGGTCTTCACAAATAGAGTTTTAACCTTTGCTACCATCATTAGCAGGATAGCTATTGAAGAGTATGACTACATTAATAAGCATACAATAGACTCTTGAAGAGACCACAAGCCTTGCTGATATAATAGTGATCAACCCTTCCAAGGATTACTCTGTCAGTATCTGTCAGCACAACATAGTGATCACTCTGGAACATTGTTGAGACTGTCACCAGACCCCATAAGCTTATAGAGCATATGATAATAAGCAGTGGCAACACAGTGGCAGTCCATTGGGATAATAGCCAACTGAAGAAACACTGTAGCAATAACTTCATAATCATACCAGGCACAAGATCCCTATCTAGAGCACATGAATGGACAATATTTCCTCTATTTTTCCTATTGGACAATGTATTCAGGTTAGATGCTTATAGTTACCAAGTTGTATTCCTTTTCTAGACATTCCTGACAATATAAAAAGGCCTTGCAAGTGTATGGTGCAGCAAGGAAACCCCACCTACTGTAGCTATGCTTAGAAGGTCATGTAAAGCAATAATCTAACATTCTTGAATGCAATTAAGTGGTCTTCTCTTCAGTCTTTGACCAGTAGCAAGTCAAAAGCAATATAATCAAGTTCTATCTACAAGATTCCTATATGTTGGGAGTGAAGTTTGATTGCAAAGATCACTATTGAGTGTATTGACTACATATCAACCAACAGTCACAGAACCTGTTGGGTATGATTCTGGTGCATTCTATAGAGCTGTCAGATATGGGTGTTGAGTAGCAAGCTCATACATTGCGATATTGAAGTATTGCATTCTTGAGGACCTATAGAAGGTGGATCACAACACTGTTGGATCAACTAGTTATTCTTGAGCAGCATTGTCTTGTCAGAAACTTTCCCCATATTAACTCTATTTTCTTCTTGTCTTGACCCCAATCTCTCAATACCCCTTGTGTTATTTCATTGGTTCTTCTATTGAGGAACATTCTCCTCTTGTGAAATACTCCCCACAAACTTGCAAAGCATGTAGCAATGTATTTTAGTGGTTATGTGTGGTGTGGTGTTATATATAAATTTCACTTTCAGTCCACTATCTATGTTTCTGCCTCTTCAGTGTCCTTTGGTCATAGACCATTAAAGAATTGGAAAACACCTTTTGAGAAAGAACATCACTGTGAGATTCATATAAGTTCAGAGTGTGATGAAGTCTGGAAAAGACTTATAAGCTGTATATTGCATCTAGTATCCAGGAGTGGTACTAGTCAGTGTCAGTTGTATTGTTGTCAAGAACTGGGTTACTAAAGGACGGGGGACGGAGCCGATGTTCAGGACCAGGTGTCTAAGACAGAGGAGCAGAGATGACTGATCCAGTTGCTGAATATGGGAGTGGGTCTTGGCCTCAACTTATGTGTTGTGCCACTACTGACGCTGACTCAGATTTCAGAAATAGATAGAGATGGAAGGGTGAGGAGAGAGCAGAGGTCAGACAAGGTAGTAACACATGACTTAGTCAATTATCAGACTGAGGAGTATGGTACAAGTTTGACTACTTATATATGAGACAGTAGATAGGATCAGGTAGTAACAAAACAAAGGTATTGCAGAAAAAGGATAAGAGCAGAATTATTGTCTAACATTTCAGAAAGGCTAGAAGATAAGAATATCCAAGACATCAGAAGGGGACTAAAAATGACAAGGGGAATGGAATATGACATGACATGGGAAAGTCCAAATACAATGCACAAGAAGACACAGGGCAAAGAAGAAGGGTGAAGTGAATGAAGTGGAAGCGAGCTGATGCAATGAGATGGAAAGCAAAGCATACATAAAAAGATTCTAAGTAAGGTATTGCCAACCGGGCCAGTCAGGAGGATCGGGTCATGACAATTGTGCCAATTGTTAGTGAAAGTGATGATTCACAAATACCAGTCTATTACACTGCTGCATTCTAAGGGACTTGTAGTTGTGCAGCATTGCATAACAAGGATCATCAAGTACCTTTTATGAACTGGTCATTCCAGTACAAAACTGGTCTATAGACAACTTCCACTATCTATCATTATCAACCTTTGCACTTTTGCTAAACACCCTTCTTTATTGATTAACCTCCCACAAACTTGTATTGAGTTTAGGAGTGTTGGTTGTTATTGTTATTATTGTTACCTATCATTCACTATCTGACTACCTTCCCTTTATTACCTTAACATCCATATTTCTGCCTCTTCAATGCTTGATTCCCTTTGGGGCCCACTTCATGGGACATACAATACAGCTTCTGGTAGGCCAGTTGATGTGTCAGTATTAGAGGACCTTCTATCTCTTGATGAGAGAGATTGGGTCCCCTTCTTGAGGGCTGAGGCATGGGACACACTTAGGGCATGTTTCTCATGCTCAGCACCTGGTCTGGACCACATCACATGGGCCCATCTGAAGGACATCCTGGTCAATTCTGACATCATGGCTGTCTTTCTATCTGTTGCCAATGCCTGCCTCACAGTTGGGTACTGGCTAACACACCTTAAGAAGTCTGTCTCAGTTATCATCCCAAAACTGGGCAAACCTTCCTATTCTATGCCAAAGTCATTCAGGCCCATTGTCCTCCTGAATACACTTGGCAAACTTGTTGAGAAGATGCTCAGTGCTTAGCTTCAGTTTAACAGTGTCAAATATGAGATCTTCCATTCTAACTAGCTTGGCAGTATATGCCCAAGATTTACTGAGGATGCTGGTCTATTCTTGACTCACCTTGTTCATGCAGGCTTGAAGACTAGCTGTGTCACTTTTAACATTGTGCAGTTCTTCCCATCTCTGAACCATGACATGCTCATAGCTATTCTTGCAAAGCAGGGGTTTCCACCCAACATGTCAGACTTCTTTGCTTCATACCTAGTTGGGAGGGAGACACATTACCTCTGGGGGGCAGACTCTTCTAGCAACTTTGCAGTCAATGTGGGCATGGGACAAGACTCGGCCCTCTCCCTGGTCCTATTGGCATTATACCTAGCTCTGGCCATCTGGCTTTTTGAACAGCAAGCTACCCATCCTTTTTTTTTAAAAAAATCATTGATTTATTATGCAGGGCATGATAACAGTCCACACCCAACAACTACTAGTCTTTTCTTGGTTTTGCTGATTTCTATCAATGCTTCATCTACAACTACTCAGATATCATCATCCCACTTATGTGCCTCACCCAAAAAGTGTCTAGGTGGAGCTTCAACAAATGATGTCACAAAGCCTTTAACTCCCTCAAAGAAGTGTTCACTACTGCTCCTATCCTCACTCACTGAATACCCAATGCTCAGATCATCATTGAGACTGATGCTTCCAATGATGTGCTTGCTGCTATCCTTTCCATTGTCACAGATGACAACAAAGTTCACCCAATTGTGTTCCATTCCCACACCTTCAACATAGCCAAGTTAAACTATAACACTCATGACAAAGAGCTCCTTGCTATCTTCAAGGCTTTCTGCATCTGGTGGCATTACCTTGAAGGAGCCACACTTCCTATTGACATTGTTACTGATCACAAAAACCTAGAATACTTCTGCACTATGAAGATCCTAACTTGTCGACAGGCTCATTGGTCTGAGTTCATATCACAGTTCAACCTTATCATCTGTTTCCAACCCAGCCAACTTGAAACCAAGCCTGACACTCTCACTAGATGATGGGACATCTACCCTAAAGGGGGGAATAATGGCTATGCTTCAGTCAATCATCATAATTTCTATCCAGTATTTTCACATGAACAGTTAGCAGCTTCAGTTCAAGCTACCTATTTTTCCACACCTTCCCTTTGCACTGCCACAATTCTAGATCTTGAGAAACTTCACTCTGATATTCTTATCTTGCTTCCTCAAGACCTGATTGCATCTACTCATATCACTCATCCTGAAGGCCACTGGTCAGTTGATTTTGCTGGTTTCCTTCAGCTCAACAATAGGATCTATGTATCTACTGTCAACAACCTTTGACTCAGTTCTACAATACAAATATGATCACATCCTTTCTGGCCATTCCAGTCAGAACAAGACCCTCAAACTCATCCAATACAAGTACACCTGGCCTGATATCTGATCTCAGGTCAAGGCTTTCTGTAAATCCTGTGTTACCTGCATATGATCCAAGTCTCAGTGCTATAAGCCATATAGTAACCTCAAGCAACTCCCCATTCCTGAACACCCTTAGAATTCAATTTCAATGGACTTCATTGAGAAACTCCCTTCCTCCTCTGGCTTTGACACCATCCTCATTATTGTCAACTGACTCTCCAAACAGGCTGTATTCATTCTGACTTATGACACTATTACTTTGGCAGAACTGGCATGATTATTCATCATTCACATATTCTCTAAGCATGGTGTTCCTTCTCATGTCACTTCTGATCATGATTCAGAGTTCATCTCATGCTTCTTCCATTCTCTTGGAACAGCTCTGGACATGCACCCCCACTTCACATTTGGTTATCATCCTGAAGGTGATGGACAGACAGAATGAACTAACCAGATGCTAAAGCAATATCTTTGTGTTTACTGCAACTATCAACAGAACAACTGGTCTGACCTCCTCCCACTTGCAGAATTTGCATACAACAACATGGCCAGTGCTACCACTGGAATTTTGCCTTTCTTTGCCAACAAGGGTTATTACCCTAACATTACAGTCCACTGTGCATGCAACTTCACAGTCAACCTCAACAAATTACACACTACTCTCAAAGCTGAGATAGCCACTGCTCAAGAACATTACCAATGATCTGCTGATGCCCATTAGTTACCAGCCCTGGAGTTCAAAGTTGGCCAGAAAGTTTTTGTGAAAGCTTAATTCTTCCACACTACCAATCCACCCAAGAAGCTTTCCAAAAAATATCTTGGTCCATACAAAATCATTTCTCAACCTGGCTCTCACTCATTCACCATTTGCCTTCCAGATTCCATGCATGCTGTTCATCCCATCTTTGATGTTTCCATGCTTGAGCCAACCACAACTAATACATTTGCCAACTGCACAGAACCAGCTCCTGCTCCTGTTGTTATTGACAGCAAGCTGGAATATGAGATCACCTACATCATAGACTCAAAGATTGATTGATGTTGCATATGCAAACTTCTTTACAAGGTCATCTGGTTGGGATATGAAGATACTAACAAAGAATCTTCATGGTTACCTGCTACCAAACTTACATATGTAGCTGAACTTCTTTCTGACTTCCATTCAGCTTATCCTGATAAGCCTGGTTTGCTTCTGTTACCCTAGATCTCTTTTGGCTATGTACTTTCATTATCTGTTCTCTGATATCAGCTCACTCATTTTTCTTATCTGGACTTAGACAATTTTTTGTATTTCTTACTTATCTGCTTCTTATTTACACCAATAGCCTCATTTCCCTCTCATCTTTCTTTTCACTTTGGATGTTCCTATTCACACTTTAATGACCAAGAAAATGCAAAAATCATTATCCACAAGTCCAATGCCAGAAGCACACAAATAGGATATGTGATATGAATACAATTAAGAAGCCAAGCCTAGAATGAGGAACAGGGGGGATGAGACAACTACTTACTACCATTCTCACCCTCATTCTCACCCTTACCTTCTTCCTCTTCAGCCTCTCCCTTATCTCCAGACAGAGCATCTGATGTCTCTGGTATAGTTTCTTTTTAGTGGCCAATTTGGCATCCAACTCCATCTGTGCCTTTTCATGTGCCTCATCATCCATCACTTTGTCACCCAGGACAAGCATGTTATAGAACTCTTCAAAGTCCTTGGCCAGCCCATCCACAACCTTGGTCTGGGAATAGATACTTGATACTGCTGCCAAGTGCTGCATCCCCAACTTGGCTCAAATTCTCTTCAACTTCTTCAGGATAGCCAACTGCACAGCCCAGGTCTTCCTCTGCTCAACAATGAGCTTGTATGTTTGCTCATGAGGCTGTTTGTCAGCCTCTATCAGAACTGCATACTTCTGCTTTGAAGTGCAGCACAGCTCACACATGTACTTGCCACTGTGGATGTTTTCAGTTGATCAGCCAAACCAAGGAATTGGGAGTTACTCATGTGTCACTTTGCTCAGTGCAGTTCTTGCCCAAACACAAGCACTGCCCACACACATTATCTCTGCCCATCTTTATCTTTCCTCCCTTGACATCATAGTTTCTGCATTTTCAGAGGGTGGCAGTTTCATCTCTTCTATCCCCACCCAAACCTGAGCCAGGCATCCACAGCAGGTTGTTGTCTTGATCATCTAATTCCATAAGTTGGTACTTGGAGGGACCAGCAGCTGCACTCCATTGAATTAGCCTGGCTGTCTCAGCTGGCCCACTCATCAGTTTCACACAAGGTTTTTGAACCCCATTTCCCACCTTTGCATTTTCTGTCATTTTCTTCTTCTTTGTCAGACTCTCCACTATCTCCACTTCCACCTCCATCACTGTCCTCTTTCCTTTCCCCTTCTCTTTCTCCTGTCTTTCCTTTTCCTTCTTTTCAGCCTCTAATCAAATCCACTCTGTGAGCTCAGCCTCCTCCTCTCTTTGCAGCTGTGCAGCATCTTCAGCCTCTTTTATCTTCCTCTCTGCCTTTTCCACCTCTCAATGTTTCTTCTCAACCATTTTCTTCCTCAACTCTTCCTTCCTCTGTTGCCACTCTTCCTCTGCTCATTTCTTTTTTGCAGCTTCCTCAGCCTCCCTCCTTTTGTGATCCTCCTTCTTGGCCACTTGACAAGTGTCCTCTTCCTCCATCTTGTGAAGTTCCTCCTCCAGGTCATTGTTGGATATCAGATTGGAATCCTGGGTAGTGGAAGTAGGTGCCATGGTAATATTAGGGGATTAAGTTGTGAGAAAGTTTAATTTTTTCCTCAGAGCGGAATTTATATGGAGTTTGAATTGGTTTCCACAATCAAGTCACATGGCTTTGAGGGCTCAGCTCTAAGGGGGGAATACTGTCATGAGCCAATCCTCAAGAACAGCTTATGATTCAGACTTGGTATTATTTCATAAACTTTTATCTGCTTTCACATATCAGTTTTATTGGTCTTTCACCTTTGGACTTATTCTGATATCTTCCATTTTATTAATTTATACTGCCTTGACAAAATTTCTGACAACCATTTAATAGTAAATTTTATATCTTCTAGCCTTGTAAAATCTGTAGACTCCACTTTGATTATTTCTCCATTTACCACTTTGCTTGTTTTCCTTATCCAATCCTATATTCCACATTGTATATAAGTAGCACAACTTTGTACTTGGATTCCTCAGTCTGATAATCAACTTAGTGATATGCTACTTTCCTCTGCTCTCTGTTCATCCTCTGTTCTCTCCTCTCATCTGAAATCCAGGTCAAGTGTCAGTAGTCAGCACAACACATAAGTTGAGGCCACGACTTGCTCCCACATCTGACAACTGGCTCCTATCTTACCTCTGTCATATCTCTGTTTACCTGGTCTCTGACGTTGGCTCCCCACCTGTAGCATTTGTGCATTTAACACTGGGGTACTGTTAAGCATGCAAATGCTATGGATAGGGGAGCCAACATCTGGGACTGGATGGACAGAGGTAGGACAGAGATAAGGCAGGGGCTGGTTATCAAATACAGGAGTGGGTCATGGCCTCAACTTATGTGCTGTGCTGTTAAACATGCAAACACTATGGGTGGGGAGCTGATGTCAGAAACCAGGTAAACAGAGATATGATAGAGGTAAGGTAGGAGCCAGTTGTCAGATGTGGGAGCAGGTCGTGGCCTCAACTTATATGTTGTGCCAACTACTGATGCTTGACCTGGATTTTAGATGAGAGGAGATAACAGAGGACAAACAGAGACCAGAGGAAAGTAGTGTATTGCTAAGTTGATTATCAGACTGAGGAATCCAAGTACAAAGTCATGCTACTTATATATGATGTGGAATACAGGATTGGATAAGGAAAACAAGCAAAATAGTAAACAGAGAAATAATCAAAGTAGAGTCTGCAAATTTTAAGGGGCTAGAAGATATAAAATTTACTATTAAACAGTTGTTAGAAAATTTCAACAAGGTAGTATGAATTAATAAAATGGAAGATATCAGAATAAATCTGAATGCGAAAGACTGATAAAACTGATGTAACTAATAGGCAAAAGCAGATAAGAGCTCATAAGAATATTACCAAGTCCAAACTGTCAGCTGTTCTTGAGGATCAGCTTGTGACACCCAGGTGCAGTGCATTACTACTAGCTGCCTTCCTGATCACAGAGCTTCACCCAGCCAAAAGCCTACCTTACCTCACCCAGGAGGGAACTGACCTGAACCTGCAGAACAGTTAGCAGTGTGGGACAGGACTCACCAGAACCCAGCAGACCCCAAAAGGCATGTGACAGAGTAAGTTAGCCCCTCTGGGGGGGCATGGTGAAAGAAAACACAAGTAGATTCTTATCACAGAAATTGACAAGTTCATTGAAGTAGGAGGGAAAGTCTGCCTCCTCACTGTGGAACCTCTGACAGGAGGTTAAGATGTGCCAGTGTGTCTTAAAAGAGAACCTGCATGGACAAGAGATGTTCTCTTAGACATGGAACTGAGCCTGATAGGACCCAATAGGGGCATGATTGAGGATAGCCCAGCACACCCATGCACAGAGCATTGAAGATGTGATTTTTGGCAGCCATACTCCACCATGGAGATATGTGGGCTGAATATATTTATCATCCCCCTTAAGGAGACAAAGGAAGTCCCTACCCACATAGGCAGAAAGAGCAAACTGTCTAGTTGTTCATGCTATAGTTGAGGACAATTCACTACATGATAGTTAGTATGGGTACTCAACATAGGGGAAATACTCACATCCTCAGTGTAGGGGAAACAACTGAGTACATGAGTAGATGTGGATGTACTTATATATGCAATAAACAAACATATAAACATCACATGACTGTGATGATCAAAGCTTTCATTCAACACTAGTCCACTTGTCTTTGCAAGCCACAACCTTGGCCTTATGCAAATATCCAAGGGTGGTAGAGGGACAGGCCCCCATACCCACCTAGAAGGAGGGGTCAGTCACATAAGCATGAACTGACTGATGGAAAGGCCACTTCAAATGAGAGTGGACCTCATGGAATTCAATAGAGCACTTAGCATCAGTGTCAAGCCACTCCAGCAGATGACTGCACACCACTAGTGAATGAGCCTGGCTAGAATGGGTAGATGGGTCTACTACTGATCTTGCTATAGCAATGTGGTCAGTGAACAGAACAATCAACTTGGCATCAGGCATGTGACACACATGCTTAATGCCAAGTCAGAGGGCAAATAGTTTTGCATCTGGTCCAGTGGCCTTACCCACTGTATGGCAGAACCACTGGAGTGGCTCATCCCAGTGCAGAATGCAGACAGTGGCAACTGCCTGTACTGTGTGATCAGTGCACACTGAAGCATCAGTAGCTACTGTCACACAGTTAGGATTGGATCTGGCATGCTTGTACCCAGTTTCCAAAGCCCAGAGCTTATCAGCATCATCATGATCACTGTTAACCTCCTCAAAGATGACCCTGTCTGCAAAGCAGTCCATGAGCTGGTGTCCTGGGCAAGCTTTGATTGCATCAGCATTGAAGTGCTCAGTAAGCTGGGGGAGTCATGAGGCAGACTCCACAATAGAAGATTGGGTGCAATCAGCCACTCTCCTGAGGTTCAGAAGGTGGTGGCAGTGCATGGACATGCCAGCTGAAGTGCCCCTGCCCACCAAGGATCTCAGTGGGTGGATGCATGAAAGAGTTGCAATGTGGAATGATGACTGTGAAGCAAACTTCTTAAGGTGTGGGTGGACCAGGATGAGGCCTGCAAGGGCTTCAGCCCCACCTGTAGGGGAGGTGCAGAAAGCACTAATAATCCAAAGAGCAGCACAACACTGCATCTTGGTAAGGCTAGCCAAGTGCACTTTACATTGCACAAACTCATTATACCAGAGTCTATAGCCATATATCACAATCAGTATGACACACAATCTATAAAGCAGATGCCTCTGCTTAGGGGTAAGGCCCCTGAGAGAGTTCCCCAGCATCCCCATTGCACAGACTGTGGAGATGGCTTTGGTGAAGTAATAGCAAATATGCTCCCAGAACAAGAGCTGATGATCAAAGTAGAAGCCCAAGTACCTCCAATAGGTCCTGGGTCTAAGTGGTATGTCACCAGTATGTGGGGCAAACCCCAAGTCAATCAGTGAATTGGTATCTCTCTTCTTGCAGGAGAAGTGAAAGAGTTCAGACTTGTCATGTTCCATGATGAGGCCAAACTGATTGAAGATATTGAACATAACCCTATATGCATCTTTCAACACATTGAGATTTGTGGCCCAATCTTTTCCCTGGGCAATGAATGTGCCATTATCCACATAGGACAACACATCACACATAAGGTGAGCAGCCCACTGTTCAAAAAGCTAAATAGCTGGAGCCAGGTAGAGTGCCAAGAGGACTGGGGAGAGGGCAGAGCCCTGTTCCATGTCCACATCAGCTACAAAGTTGCTGGAGGAGTCTGCCTCCCAAAGATAGTATGTTCCCCTTCTGACTAGGTACAAAGCAAAAAAGTCCCACACATTAGGTGGGAGCCCCTGCTTGGCAAGGATAGCCATGAGCATATCATGGTTCAGAGACAGGAAGAACTGAGCAATGTTGAACATGACAATCCTAGTCTTCAAGCCCTTCACCCACCCTGCACAAACAAGGTGGGTCAGGAATAAACTAGCATCCTCAGTGGATCTCTGGCATATACCACCAAGCTGGTTGGAATGGAAGACCTTATATTTGATGCTATCAAACTGAAGCCAAGTGCTGAGCATCTTCTCAATGAGCTTGCCAAGTGTATTCAGGAGCACAATAGGCCTGAATGACTTTGGTGTAGAATAGGATAGTTTGCCCAGCTTTGGAATAATATTTATTTGTCTCATGCTTGCCTCTATTTTGTCTGGTCTGCCTGGGCCATGCCTTGCATGAGATGGACTGGGTAGGAGTCTGCCAAAAGGCAGGGATTAGGGAATAGAGGTTTTGAGACATATTTAGGAATGCCTATGGACATTTTAGCACAACTTTAGGTGTCTGTTTATGAATAATGATACTCAAAATATTCAACTATGGTGCAGGTCACCTTGATGCTGCTACTTACAGTATGTGCAGTGGCCAATTCATTGGCTGACCAGATCCAAAAAAGATATCAATTTATTAAAAAAATTCAAAAAATTACCAAGGCTGCTGTTTGAGCTCCTGACAAAGTTATAAACATAAGAATGACATTTGGCAAAGGGGAAAAGAGCATCAGGGTGACTAAAATTTAAGATATCATAAAATAATATCATTTTCCTTTGATGACTAATATACCAAAAATAGTAAGGGTATACCATATATGATCAGGTACTTGTGATGTGGCCAATTTCAGGTTGGGCTGAAAGAATAACTCTGTCATTTTTGACCTAATTAATTATCCCTCTAGACAATCAATTCAGCTTGTCAAAAGAAGCACTTTTACCAGAGGAATAGGAAATCAGACCAGATCTTCCAGCACTTTTTCAATTGCACAAAAGTAGCAGTGTTTAGGTGACCTGCACCATATCAGTAAAAAAAGAGCCACACGTGACCTAGGTAATTTACTTATGCTAGCCCCTCTGGCAGGGGTAGAGGAAAATTACCGGTAAATTACTGGTAAATTACTGGTAAATAATTATTTGATAAAAAAACCGAGGGTATTTTACGCAGCCTACTGTCCGGACTCCGCTTAACCCCCACTGATGTGGGATCAAGCGGTCACGAGGCTATACCCAAGTAGCGAAATTACGTATTCGCGATAAGCGAGCGAGTTGAGAGTTTGAGCACCTGTCATCTTACCATCTATTTGAACGACCCACTATGCCACCAAGATTCGGTAGAATTGGCGATTGGTCAAATGACAATGAACGCGACGAGCAATCCGGAGACGATGAGAACGACAAGCGCGAAAATTGGTTTGCAGGTGGAGAAAGAAGGTAAGTAATCGCTCCCTACCTCCACCGCCTCTCTAACGATCAATATATCTCCTTGAACAGTGGCATCTCCGTGCAGAATCCGAATCGTCAACGGGATTCACCCTTCGCAGCAGGAGGTGGAGACTTGGTCAGAGAACTCCTTCGTCGGGCTGCAGAGTAAGTATACTCTTCTGGAGCGTTAGGCCTTGATTCTCAACTTCTCGCGCTTTAGGGGTGGTGGGGCCGCCCCACAGGAGCCTCAATCAAGTGGCGGGTTCCGTGTGTTTTCCGGGGGGGACACACCCTCGGAAGCGACGAGGTAGACTCATCGTATATTCCTGATCCGAACGCCCCAGCAGAGGAAGGTACGTCCACCCTCTCCACGATCGATGTTGATGGCCTTCTAAGCGCTTGGTGTACTACAGAAGAAGTAGTTACTCGGACAATTACGCTATGGCAAGACGGCTTTCAGATTGAAGATGGAGATCTCATGCGCTTCGATGACCCCAATAATGCGCAGATAATTGCGGACCTTAACGCTGGGTATGTAGCCCTCCCTCCTAGTGTCATCGCATCGTTCATTCTTCATCGAAACTAGCACGGCTCCACTGCATCTCCTCAACGTCAGACCTGGACAGCCAGTCGAACTCCGCATTAATCCACGGCAGCAAGAGCCTTACAGCCCTCCCCAAGGTGTCCGAGCGTTCAGGGGATCCGGCCATCGCCTTGGGGCTCCTGTCCCTGAACCAGTTGCAGGCAGCAGCTCGAGTGCTATGCCTGGCTCATTTCCTCCTGCTGCTACCGCGGCCGCCGCTCCGTCATCCTCACCCCCTTCCCACTCCCAAGGAGCCGATCGGCCTAATATGACTACTCGATTCGAGGTTGATCAATCAAAACCCACTACAAGCATTCAAGTACGATTGGCTGATGGGACTCGGTACGTACTTGAGCAAACAAATGCCCATACCGCCTTTTACTTGACTAAACTCTATTCACAGCATCGTGTGTCGAATGAACCTAAGTCATACTGTGGGTGACATCAGGAATTTCATAAACGCGTATGTGGTTCGGGTATCTTAACCGAGAATAGAACTCAACCTGGTTGTGCAGGTCACGCCCTGAGAATGTATTTCGTCCATATACTATTGGAACCACATTCCCAAACCGTATTCTGGATGACGATACAGCGACAATCGAGAGTGCAGGATTAGGAAACAGCGTAGTGGTTCAAAGATGGGCCTAAAAGGTCGTATCGAGCGTCAAAATGCATGTACAGTAGTATAATGATTCATACCACGATCATACATGCTATTCAAGCTGAATTTATATATCTCGACTGAGCCTGCAACCATGACTCTGATCAGAGTCATGGTTAGCCTCTGATCAATTGTGTGGATGTGATTGCCGAATATCGATTACCATTGATGCTGTTTATAATTTAATATTTGCAGGCTCGAAAGGCTCATAAATTTCTTCCTGTGAAGGACCTCGGGCTTCTGCCAGCGTTAGGAGTTTATCTTCGGCGTACGTGTGCAGCACCTCAGCGATTACTGCGGCAGAAGCTATTCAAGGAATGGCATTGACAGAATCCAGGAAAAGTAGACCGAAACTCTACACGTTTAGCTGTTTACCTCGGATACACACTCCCAATTGCCCTTAAGATTCTCCTTCCACAGAGTAACCTTTCCATCACCACAACTGACAGAGAGAAGGTTCCCGGACAAACTCCACGAGACACGCCAGACGACATCGGGGAATTTTCCAGCTGGTGGCTGAGCTCCGCCCGTGGACGCAAGACTTGAAGAAGGGTCAAGGGCCGTCTTGACCCAGGGAGAAGTAGGAGAATCCTTCGTCCAGATCAACACGGCTTTATCTTGAGAAGCAGTGGCGATATAGGAGCGAGGTAGACCGATATTAGGTGCCCATGCCACGTCTCGAACCCAATCCGTATGGCCTTCTAGAGTCTCCTCCTCAACCCAGGATTGTGAATCCTCACGGTAACCCCAAATCTTCACAAGGTTGTCACAACCTGCGCTTGCAAAACGCTTAACAGAAGGTGCCTGCGTTGAAGGGGGTTGACCCGGTGCTGCGGGTGACTGCTGAGGGGAGATAAGAGAGCCAGGGAGTACAGCAGGGGACCAGGAAACAGCGTTACACCCGATGGCATGGCCGTTGAATATATCAGCGTCCCACTGGCCATCATCTACGCGGTGTAAAATGTATCAGTGACGTGAATTACTATCGAAGCTAGGGGACAAACTTTTGAAAGTTAACACGGAGAGCTTTCCATCTGAGGAGGCACAAGCGAGGATAGCTCCTAGTTCATGGGGTGCCCAAGAAACGGAGTTGACTGTGACGTATTTAAGTGATATAAGTGAATGAAGTCATGAAGCGAATCAATACGCACCTGAGGCAGAATGCAAACTATGCTCGCCGATTTTGATCCAACCACCTTGAGGAGCTTGTTCCTTCCATATTAATACTTTGCCATCATACGAGCATGAAGCCAGGATATGACCATATTTTGGATGGGCCCAGGCAACCTGCCAAACGGGGCCAGTATGTCTACCCGAATGTGAACAAGACTAGAGCGTGAAGGTCTTTGAAGTACTAACCCCTTGAGAGTCTGGCCACCCGAGGAGCGCTGGGCCTCACCATCGACGACATCGAAGACCTTTACGGTGCGATCGGAGGAGCAGGTGGCTAGTCGCTTTCCGTAGTAGTCTAACTGGGCATCATGCTACGCGTCGACTCAGTAATAAGCGGAGAGACAACCAATTAATTGACACACGATCATGTCCTCATGGGACGTTTCAATCGGCACAGAGTCGGATGTCGCCGCCATCTTGCAATAATAATCTGAGTTTGCTGAATGTCTTTGGTTGTGAGCTGAGCTTGGTCGTCACTGACACGTTCGCCATGAGTCTGGATGCGCAACATTATAGAATGTCACGTGACTAGGGTATAACGTCAGAACTCGAGCACTAGGTTGCTATAGTCTAGTGGTAACCCCGCGTTTGTCATTTCCTGACGGCGGGTTCGATCCTCGGTAAGTAGTAAAAGTATTACAAGTTATAACATTGGTCACACTACCGAATCTCCGCTCGAACCGCTTGTTGAGTCAGATTCCAGTGGGTAGGCCTTGCAACTGGGATTCGAGGAATCGAGGAAGCGTCATTCGAACTGGCCCATCCCTATTGAGTGGACCATGGATGGGCTCCATAGCTGTTATATCAATAGACGCTTCGAACCCAATAAAGCCAGTGTATGCACACTGTTGTCCACATCCCACGAGCCACCACTTCTCGCCGCCAGGGCCAATCGCCGGCACGTTTGAACACTCGACGTCCAACATTTAACTTCTGGTCAACTGACCTCTGCCATAGTTCAATCAACAAATCCACGTTGTACTTTCAGGCATCAATTCAAGCGCCCAACTCCTTGTTCGATCCCACGTTTCACGCCCCCCCCCCCGAGCTTCCTTCTCTAAGCGATGGAATCAGGAGGCGGTATGGCTGATGAGCCCCCTATGGAAGAAATAGGACATGTCGAAGGGAAGGGAGCGACGGCACCTCACGACCATTCACGAGTTGAGAAAATCGATGAAGCTTATTTTGCGTACGGCGACCATGCAGACGTTTACAAAGGACGTTTGGACGGCAAAAAGATAGTGGTGAATACCAAATATAACCCATTGTATTCATCTCACCCCTTCTCAGGTTATCAAACAATTACGGGGAGTAAACTCGAACAAAATAGAAATCAGAGACGAGCTACGTTCTGTATGTGGTAGTCTTCCATTCTACCTCAAAGAACCATCTCATTTCCGAATGGCAGAGGCTACAAACCGAGTTTAGCACAAATTGGCAGCGTTTAAACCATCCGAATGTTTGTCGGGTTCATCTAATTGTCAACGACTTCGGGTTTCTGCCTGCGCTGGTCCTGGACTACTTCCCTAAAGGCTCTCTTATCAAGCACATCGTGAAGAATACCCCCCCTGACGAACAGAGACTTCGATGGGTAATACCTCGGTGCACATTTGCTTTGAAAGCCTGGCTAATCACAATGTCACCAGGTCCTCGAAATTGCTGGAGGGCTTGTTCATCTACATTCTTTTGGGGTTCACCATGGAGACCTCCGTTGCGTATGTATCCACCCGCTACCTCCTCATCAGCTGCTGACTTCCTTCCTGGCAGGCCAACGTCTTTCTAAACGGAAGTAACCAGGCTGTCATTGCGGACTACGCTATTGCCCAATATTTTAGTAACTCAGATTTTACCTCTGCAAAATCAACCGGGACCGTTCGGTGGACTGGTCCCGAAGTCATTTCTATCCCACCTGATCCTAACTCGTCAAAAGAAAAGCTGGATATATTCGCTTTTGGCATGACAATGCTCGAGGTGTGTTTCACCTTGTTTTAGCCACGAGTCGCGTTCTCGCTTGACACCTCCTAGATCTTTTCAGGGGAGGCACCATACAACGGGAAATCAGATACAGGCGCTATTTTTGCTATTGCTAAGGGTGAACCACCGAAACTACCCGAAAGAATGAGCAACGATGATGACCTCAAAATGCTATTTGAAGCATGTACATGTAAAAATCCGGGCGAAAGACCCTTCGCCACCGAGATTGCAAGTAAACTGAGACCTGTAAGTCGATATCTAGATCAACTGATCTTCCTTTTTCTCATTCTATTTAAGCTTGTGCCGCCTCAAAGCCTTTTCCAAAGGTACGTGTTACCACTCTATCTCCTCGCGCAGGACCTGAGGTATCATGTCAGAGTCTTCCAGTATCTGGGTTCTTGGTTTCAGTAAATTCGTGCACGATCCCCCATGTTCTCATGATTCCATGGCCCTCCAAACGGGACCAGGATTTTGCTTTCAGCTTGCTTCTGGCACGTTCAGCCATGGCACAAGCCGAGTACTTGCTGGTTCAGCCAAGACACTTGCCTCCCCAGCTATGCTCGACTGTTATGATAATTTCCTGCGTGCCCTGTTTGTTTGTTTTCCTCGTACTTTGATACCGCCCGCCGGAGCAATATCTTCATTTATAGTCGCTTTCGGACCAAATTGCATTAAAATTTTTACTTCTACGACAAATGACAGTGAGATAAAACAAACCCATTCGTCCCACTCTCCGGTCTGTGAGAACTGTAAATGCTGTGAACACCGCCACCCAACAAACGGTGGTAAATCAAGTGTTTGTTATATGACCCTCCTTACCATAACCTCTGAACACAAGCCAGGCCTCTTCGCATGTCTATAAACTCCAGGACCAGAGACGTCCCTCCAGAGATTTGGTGTCATATCTGTCAATTTATACTTCCATCAGACAAACCCAACGTTGCTCTGGTCTGCCGCAGCCTTTATGGCATCATCGTCTTCGACTTGTATCGGCACGTTGAAGTCGTCAGTCGCAACCCCACTTTGTTCCTTCATGCATTTCGAACCCTAGAGTACGGCATCTCTCGGCTATTCTTAACAAAGGCTTGCTGACCCAATATTAAATGGAAATCACAGAAGGGAGCAGGACCTAGCCAAACGCTTGAACAAGCTGACCATCTGGATACACGCATTAAATGAAGTCATCCATCTCGAAGACACTACAGCCAAAGCCCCAGAGACTCCAAACCGCTCAAAGCATCAAGGGCCTGAGGGAAAACTCAGAGCGTTCCGCCAATTCTTTGGTCGCCGGAAATCTGACACCATCACAGTCACTGAATTCCCCCCAGAATCACCTTCCCCAGTTGTCAGCAAATACACCATGTTCATGAACGTGTTATCCAAACTTGAACATCTCCGTGATTTGGTCCTCGTATGGCGGACTGATGATGGATATAATAGGACCTCACCAACAACATGCAGCCAACTTGCGATCGATACCTGGGCGAGGGTTGCTCCCCACATCTGTTCCCTAACCCTCGACATGGCCATGTTCAACATTTACGAGTCCTTACGAGTCCCCCAAGAACTGAAAACTCTAGAAGAGTTGCATATCCGTATAACACTGGAAAAACATGGCGCCTTTCGGGGCAATGCCATTCGCATCTTCACAAACACCCTTATCCCCTTCATCAATCAACTAACCCCGCAGCTAATTTCATTCTCCTTAACATCTCTTTGTAATCTTAATCTCGATCCTCTATTTCAAGGAATGGAACCCACCCCTCTCTTACGCCAGCTCGCCCTCTGCCTTGCATTTCAATGTACTGAAATTTGGAGCCCACTCGCTCTACAAACATTCTTAAAGGACCACAGTACTATCCGACAACTAGATCTGAGATATGGAGAGTGTTGCGCTGCACTCTTCCCTCATATGCATAACTGGTCCTCCCATGATCGAGTGCTTATAGGCGAGGCCTTCGAGGGTTCTAACGCCTTTACCTTTCCTCAACTGGAAACTCTTACTCTTGGGCTCCAGTTCAAGCTGTCTAACAATTCCGATCTTGGAGCTTATGCCTCCCGGTTCAGTGGATCAGTCCACTCCTTGACACTCCTTGGTCGCAGCCTGAATGTTAACCAAATGAGAACTGTGCTTATACCATTCCAAAAAACTCTGAAATCCTTGTCAATGTTTCTCCGAACCCTTACCCCAGAAGTCCTCTGTCTACTAGCAACCCTACTACCCTCTCTCCAAGACTTAACTCTCCATATTCAGAAATTTGCAAGTTCCCGCCCATATGATGCCCCAGTGCGTAGGAAACCCATAAATATCTTTGACCCTATTGTGACTCATACCACTCCAAGACGAAGCAGAGATTCCTTGAGGACATGCATATCTCTGCAGGCAAGTCTGAAGCATTAAACCAATGGCAGCTAAAGCGTATACATATACGTGAGTTTGCCTACGGAAAAGGGGACGTTCCTGCTTGGGATGTCATGCCGGCTATAGCAGCCGCCATCCCAAATCTCAGTTCCTGGGATATCTAGTGTAATCATCCCCAACGTGGAGCTCCTCATCCATTGGTTGACATCCACTTGTTTGCACGAGATTTCGGTCGCAATATCACACCCAGATTGCACAAACTCTTTGCTCACGAGCTGACTGGAACGATCATAGAGTGTATTATTATTGTATTATATGTTGATACACGTTTCCTTCGCATGATGAATGTAACCCAGACGTAGGAAATCTATGCACGTGAATGGCACTGTTGCAGGACATAACAGTCGTGAAAGCATTTAAAGTCATAATGAGTCGGAGGCCGTTGTATTGTCCGGTCACTGGTATAATCTCCGTTCCTCAACGACCTTTTGTACCCAAAGATCAAGGACAGATTTGAGCATGTCTTCCCAGCCCTCTTCCCCACGGGCAACTAGCTTTGCATCAAAAAATATAAAGGAATCCGAAGTAGACGAAGATTGGCGATGAATGACAGGGGCAGAAGGTGTAGATGGCAAGCCAAATCCTGTACCTGGCTTGAAAACTTGAGAAGGGACTTGGATTGGAAGAAGGTAACGGAGTTTCAGAGCGCTAAGATGGGCGTTAGAACCATACAGACGGACAAGCGAGCTCAAGCCTCACCCAACCCAAAGGCGAAGGTTATCCGTCCGCCTAAAAGTCCACCCTTTCTTCGCACCCTCTTTTGTTTCCGTTTTACTTGCCTTCTCGAGAGAGATGATATCATGAATACTATCCTTGCTTATATATCCCCAGGGCTTCTTGGATTTTCGAACAATGGCATTATAAGCTGCGCAGAGAAGTTGGCCAGATGACAGGCTGTCCAAGAAAGCAGATGGAGAGCTTGAGGGTTGTAGGCTGCTCACGAGGTCTTTCGGAAGGAAAAAATTGAGAAGAGCGTGTGCTCGTCCTAGGTCTATAGATAAGTATCGAGCATCATCAGGAAACGAGATTACTAACCGAGGTCATCGTCAACAAAAGAGTTCCTACGTGCCCACTCTGGAAGAGATTCGTCATCAATCGTCTCTTCTGGTTCATCTCCCTCTTCTATTTGAGCCATATCCTCTGGCTCCTCAGCCAGCGAGACCGACGACAGCATGTCTACCATCCCTGTTGACACACGCCGTTTGCCTCCCTCCTGTACTGAAAGGAGATTGCCAAAGGCCTTTCCTTCTCCATCTCCGGCGCTCACCCTTCTCGCTTTCGACCTCGGCTGGAGGTTCTGTCGGGTTTGATATTTCTTCCGTTCTCGTTCCCAGCCGCGTTCCGCACCAGGCTGTGCTTCAAAAATGACTTCATCGACAATATCAAGGTATCTGGAGACCGTCTCTCGCTCCTTCTCGAGATCGGATAGCTTAACATCTTGTTTATACAGCCAGCCCCCCGCCAGGACAAGTCTCTCATCCCACCGCTCCCTCTTCTCTTTCTGCTCTTCCTCCACCGCCTGAAATACGTCTTCCTCTTCTTCCCAGACCGGTACCTGCTGATATCGCCCATTGACTTGAACAAGGGAATACGTGAAAGCTCCATCAGATTCTGCCTTGAGCATTTCAGGTGTGGCCCCACGCGCTTCTTCGGGAGGAAGCTCCATGGCAGGCTGACTGGGGCTAGCAAATCGTGAATGCGAATCTCCTCGAGAACCACCGCCGTCACTTTGAGCGTCGTACGCTTCGTCAGTCAGAGGAAGTCGACATTTCTCCTCCACAACTCGAAGCACGGATAGAACCTCAAGGGCGGATCGACGAATACGGGTAAATTGATCGGAGGCACCCTTCTGGTTTGCGGTTGGTTTTCCTGGGCCTAGAAGAGCTGCCCGGAAATTAGCTCGGATGGTGCCAGCGGATTCGTCGGGGAGAGAAAGGAGGTAATTTCGGACTGATCGGATCGCTCTCGTCGTTGCTTTGAGGACATCTAATACGTCTACTGGGTACGAAGGTGGTGTCGATGTATGGGCGGCCTGGTCGAGCGACCAGGCACGAGCAACGGATGACAAGCCTTCGCAAACGCCAGGAAGAAGACTGTCAGGGTCAATATCATAGGATTTGACGTGCGGTTCGCTAATTTGGCGCGGCGGGGAGGGAAGTTGGGGAGCAGGGGGAAGATGGAATTCGGTAAGAGATCCGGCAGATGGTGCTGAAGGAACGTGGCCTCTCCCTCCAATTGCCGGTACAAGGCCGTACTGTGCCTTCTCTAGCAGACTGAGCAGCATGAGAAGAAGACAAGGATCAAGAGGCCAGAGGACGCACTTTTTCTTGGAAGCAAGTCCAGTCTTTGTAAAATAATGCTGGAGATGTTCAATGCTGCCGAGAGCCATGACACTTTCGCGTTTTGCAGCACTTCGGCTAAACGGATTGACTGGTTTGTTTCCAGAATTCAGATTTGGATAGAATGCAGCCTGCCGCTTCCCCCGTTTCTGGTCTGGCGCACTGCCAGTGGAGTCTGGTGTGAGGACCGTGGGCGACGTTGAGGCAGATGAGTCGGACGCCATTATCAGCAGACAGCCCAAGGAATATTTCCTGAATTTATAATGTACTATCAGCACCCGTGGGAATGTTGAAACTCGCCCTGCCCACCATCTGATCACCATCATCAACCCCATTTGTTGCTTGGGTTCAATAAGTACATTGTGTATCTCTACTTCCACTGACACAAGACAGGATGAGAGCTAACAAATTCCACCAGACCCGACCACTCCTCCATTTATATAGCCCCTCAGTGACCCTCCTTACTTACGCTGCCTCTATCTCCTCAACATCATCCGACCTGACGAACCTCAATGTTTCAGTCGGTCCGCTTGTGCTAGTCTCGCCGTTGGAACCTTGTCCAAGAACAACTGTTTGAATCTTTGCCTGCTGTCTAGTATGAAGTACTACCCGACACGCCAAAATAGCGTGGATTGAACGCATAGGCCTGATCAGTCCGTACCCATTCAAGTAAGCTTCAGTGATACTACCAAGATCAATCGAGTTCAACTTGACTGTCACTTACGATGATAGGAGCGCCAAGTACTCGGGCTGCCCAGACCATGTCTATCAATGCCGTCCTCAGAATACCGTTCAAGTCAGCCACTCACGGGCAGTTTCAGGATGACAACGACGTTGATCATGGAGAGAGCTAACAATAGGATGAGCGTGATCCAACACAGGAAACGATAAACTCACAAACGAGGTAGACATAATACATTATGCCTGTTGATAGAATTGCATTATCAGGTTATCCAGAACGTTAAAATGATTTCTGACCAACTAACCTTCGCCGTAGACGACCTTCATTAGCTGAGAATTCCCTCCGGACACGTCTAGGTGGCTCAACAATGAATCTCCGTGACTGTGGCTCTACTAGCGATACACGCACATGATTTGCACCCCTTTATGATCATCAGCGCACAAATAGCTTTTCCCAGCAATCATTTAGCCAAAACCGAAATTACGATAGTCAAAGACCTACCAATGTCCAGGACCATTAGCAAAACCCAGTCAATGTAAAGCTTGTTGCTAGCCTTGACCACGATGCATCCCGGAACCCCGTGATATACATTATCAATGACTTGGTAGTAAACTGTCTTCAGCTGCCTGTCAGAATCATTGCTGACAGGGATACTCACAGCCTATGCTTTTGATGAAGAGGCCCATATTGACATAAATCGCGACCACCATGCCGATGTAATAAGCGAGAATAACAAATCCAAGCCTTCGGTCCCTTCCCCAGACTGCCCAGGTCCTCATGACAAGCAACACTATCACCAAAGCGACCGTTGAGACCCAGACATGGACAATGGCCTTTTAACTCACGCTCTCCAAGGACAAATCCCGTCGTAAACATCCCTATGTCCTTCTATTTTAATCTCCAAGGTCCGATGTCAAAAGAGCCACTTACATCCGAGCGCAGAGAAAAGGACGGCGCAATTATCTGCCGTTAAGCCTTCTGCCACCTGTTCTAAACTCGGACGCGTTAAACACGGCTGCCGGGCCCTAGGAGATGAAGAAAACGTGCGCCCTTACCATATACCCAGAGGGTAACGTCTCCGAAGGCCAGATACCTTGTTATCAGGTATAGGAACTTGATCATACTGGTACGTGATTGCCACACGAGCGATATTTCGAGCCCAAGGTTCAACGCCCAGTCGTAGGTCTGAAAAATAATCTGAACTGAACTTATTCATGATGATTCCCAGCCTCGAAGACGCACGAGCACCGTAAGACTGGCCACTGGCGGAGTACAGATCGTCAGCCAGCTCTCGAGAAGATCAAATTATCACTTACAATTGACATACTACCCAGTATCGACCCTAGTGAGTCAAAAAAACACGCCCCTGATTTTGAATAACATTACTTACTGTCGTTACCACCAACACTGTCCTCCCCAGGATGAATTTATCAATGAAATGTTGAAAGAGACTTGACATTATTCCGCCAGGCAGGTCGGGACGATCCAGTGACTACAAAGGACCATCTCTCCACCTTCGTTCACTTGTCTTATACTCTTTCGAGATGTCTGTACATCAGTCATGCAGTATGGGATCTTCGCAGCTTGATTTACTATCCTCGGATCCCATTACAGTCACCGCTCAATGTTAGAACCGAGTTAGAACCTTGATTCGTGTGGCATCAAGGACTCCCGCCAAGATGACACACGAAGAGCTCCGAAATTGCCCCATCCCTACGGTGACTCCCAAGGCCTGAGGAACCAGAGTCGTTAAGCCCCATTGACGGTCGGTAACATTGTTGGATGCTTGTCTGATCAGTGTTGTAGGGAGGTTTTTCTGCTCTCTCTCGGTCAACTGACTGCGAAATAATTCGTCGCCAAGGGCCCGAGATTAATTCATTCGATGCATATCAGGAAACGTGTATGCTGGCGCTGTCAATTTCTCAACTTAGAATCCATCATATCAGCTGGGGCAATGCTAGATAGCTAAAAATACCCTTGGTTTCGCTCCTGGAAGTCTTCTCCCGGCAGTATTAATCTGTTGCTCTCTACAGGTGCTCAGCGTTCATCGGCCACGACTTCGAAGTACTACGCGATTTACGAATTCTTCAGTGCCTTTTACCCTCAAACGGCTCTCGTAGCCTTCTTATTAGAGTAGGTGGGTCTCAAGTCCAGGCGTTCAAGATTTGCGGTCAGTCTCTGCCGCGCAACGCCATCCTTCTATCAAGCCGAGCAATCAGCTGCTACATTGATCAATCTTCTTGGTGATCGGAGAAGTTCGTGTGTGGAGGCATATAGGGAGTCTTAAAGAGGTACAAAAGCCCATGCCATTTGAAACGAAAGATGCTGTTTAACGGCACATAAGTAAGCTGATCGATAAAGCTAAATTTCAGTGCTTGACCTGGGAACTAATAGGAGACCAAGTAGAGAAAGATATGTATACTCGTACCATCCGTTCTGGGAGGGTTCTCAGAATCTAGACAGTCTGACAAGCTGGGAATACATTCTTGTTAAGGGTCTATGATTCCCACTTGGATATAAATTGTTGGCAACCTGATTGAGTGGCGGATATGGACTTCCGAGTCTACAAAATCTATTTTCTAATGATTCCCTCAAGACCAAGGGGAATTACACAACTTATTACCATTTCTCGAGTGAGCTGTCACCCGCTGTATGTGTAAATGATAGCGGTCAAAAACATGGTGTCAAGTCACTTCAACATCAAGCTTAGTAGATCGCTGAACTTGGATCCAACTTTCGCTCTGCTCGTACTGTTCTGCCTGTTCTAGGTCATACTCCGCTTTCACTCTGTTCATGGTTGCACAATAAGTCTTAGAGTAGGCTTATCAGTCAGTCACCCTGTAATATCGTAGTATATATACAGTTGAGTATTAGTATCTTGTCCCCCGGGCCCCCCCTTGGTGCTCGTTTTTGTCAGATGGTTCCAAAACTCTCAAAGAGTACGTGGTATCAGCAAACGAGGAAAGGCCAAAAATTATGAACTTTGCCGGCCCTTTGGGCTGCCGACGGGACAGCAAAATTAATGCGGCTTGGATACTTGATTTTTTGTCTGATAAAGAGGAAGAAGATGGCCAACAATCTTTCCAAAAAATCCGTCAGTACAAACCCCAAGACAACATACCATACCCAGACTCACTCCTTTCCAGTCACAGGACGTTTTCTACAAGCCGGCGTTGATCCGGTTATGTCTGGCCCGAGTCTGATAAGGACCCTGAGTAACCGTAGCAGCTGATATCAGTTAATCAAACGATCACTGATCTATCACGTACAATGTGCCGATCCATTAAGTTGTCGCAATGCGCATGCCATACATATTCAATTGTTTGCGTGTCTGTTGACCGTATAATAATATTTAGAGTATGTTTGTATACTGTATACTTAGGTATGCCCTCTCTTCGTGTTCGCGTATTGAAGCTAGGCAAGATTGTTCTATATGGGCGGGAAGTCTAGTCCATTGATAGAGGCTCGGGAGGGGTGGCTACTTCTGGGATCAGTCTAGTCACCTTTATTTAGCGAGATGCCCTTGGGTTCTAGGGTCCGGGATGTTAGGGAGGCGAATTTTGCTTCACTGGTTCGCGAGGCACCGGACGGGGCATGCATGTCCTGGGCGTAGTAGATAATATCAAGGAACTCTACGGACAGATCCTGTATCGTAGCAAGCGTGCACGCTGATATTGTGGTGAAGGAGAAAAGAAGATCGTCGAACGCCGAACGTTAATGAATAGGCCATGCAATTGAGTACAAGTTTTATATGACCAATATAAAGAGCGGAGGCCCCACAAGACAATATTATAGTGGCATAGTAGACTTATCCTGGCTGATTGATCGATCGTCCGCTTCTCGTTTCAACTTGTTTTGCTGACGAATAGCCTCCGCAATTGCATCTAGCTCGGCCTTCTTTTCCCGGCTCTCCTCAATAATCCAAGCGTCTGAGTTTTTAAATCCACGACCCAGCCTCTGCTTTGCAATCGCAGTGTAGCCAACCTCGCTTGGGTGTCTCGCAAATTCATCCAGACGCCGCTGCTCCGGTGTCATCTGATTGAGGACATGAGCCGGAGGACGCTGGCGCAGGCGTCTCCCCAGTGAGCGAGTAGTCTCACCACGGATTTCTCGAACTCGTTCCTTAGTCTTGTTCCGAATGCGTTCTCTCCGAGCTTCTTTGAGCTGCTTAAGGAGCGCCTGGGGAAATGGCGTTTTGGCTCGCTCATTTGCACGGTCGTATGCCTTTGATATCAGGCTCAGTTGTCCTTTGTATACATCGGCTATTCCGCAAACATCGTGAGGAGGAGGAGGTAACTGATATGGAAAGGCGACGCACTCCACTCGCCATAATACCCAGCAAATACAGTTTTGTCGCGTACGGGGGGCGGGAGGAGCCTACTGACCTCGGCCTCGGTGCGACATTCATTCCGAATATCCGCAATGGTTTCAAGATAGGCCTGGTGCCGCTCGTTGCGCCGCAGGTGAGCCTGGATCCGCCACCGGATCATTTGCGAGAGTTTTACAGGCTGGTTGATCATCCGAGGAAGGGGTTTATGGTAAGGCGACGGAGAGAAAGAGGCACCCGTGAGTATGGGACGGTAGCGCAGCTTTGCTCGCCACACCTATTACAAGTTTAGCCAGCTGTCGCGTAAGATGAGGAAAGAGACGGACGAGTTCTTTCGTAAGAAGGTATTTCCAGTATTCCTTCTCGCAGCGAACGTCGATCAGGCGGGAGTACCGTCTCAGAACATCTTGGAGGTGTGCGTCTCCTGCATTAGCACGGTGGAAAATATCCAGATACTGGAAAGAAAACGATGTTAGTCCGGGAGCCGAGAGACGCTGGCGTAACAGACTTTGTAGCCCTGTCGAAGGGCATTTTGCGTCTGCTCAACACTTGTCAGATTCCTATTTCTTTTCCATAGCATTCGAATGCGAAAGCAAATCTAGTCTTCCAAACACAGTTAAGCAACAACAGCAGAGTTAAGGTACAAAGCACAACGCACGGCATCAGTTGGAGCTTCTTTCAATAGATTTCTGTACAGTGTAAGAGTTGGCGCGCGATGTGCAGGTATATTCCAGAATGGGGTCCTTGGCCGGGCGCGCTGAAGAGGTTTGAGCAGCTGGCGAATGGACTCGCGAGTCGACGTCATGCCAAAGAAAGAGCATGGCACAGCCACCCTGAACCAATCAGGTTCACATTGTTTGCCTTCATTTGGAGGGCCTCTTCCATCTTAAGGCCCATATAACTGTATTCCCTGCTTTGTCGTACATTCGGGAAACTACAGCATCGGAGGCTTCAGAACAGCAATCCTATTACCAGTGGCTTGTGGCTTAGGCGCCAGTACACTTTGCAGCCGCCCGTGTCTCTTCGGCCATTAACATTTGTTCCAGACCTGGTGGACTCGGGGACCTAACTGCTCATAGTCAAGGAACGGAAAGGGATCTAATATCAACATTACCCCTCACAGCAGAAACCACTACACCCCCTGTTACTGCGTCGGGATATGCCCCCGGATGCTCTTCATGCAGGTGCGCGATCAATCACACCGCAGAATCTCCTGCCAGAACCCCCAGGGATGCTTTGTGCTTCTTACGCGCAGTAATTGCTAAATTCTGATGGAGAATTTGGGCACGGTGTGAATGTAACTCAACTGCCGAATCCTCTTTCATTCAAAGCCTTCGCTCGTCTGATCCCGATCAACGGTTAGTAGACACAGAATCCGCGGTTGTGCGAGCCCAGGGGTTGCAATGATAATATACTAGACTATGTACAACTTCCGAGAGAGACGAAATCTCTCAGAGCTATTGACCGAACCGATCGACAAGTCACGGATACTCGAATCCACAACGGCTCTGTCGCTTAAAAGACGTTGCGCATCATGGCTCGCTTGGTTCAGTAATAGCATTCCACGACTCGCGTTTGCGCTTACAAGACTAACAAGCGTCCTGATACATGGGCTCGCTTATTATGAGAACATCAGAGCTCACTCTTACTCATCCTAGAAGTACGGCGCGAAATACGCTCCATAGTAATGGTCTCATTACAATGGTAATCCATGTACTCCAGGTAAGTACTACCCCGAATCCATGCACGATGATGTCGGAAGCCTTACGGGCTACTGTCCAATCCATGTGCTGGCCTTTGTCCCCTATTTACATCATGTATCTCACGTCCCTAAACCATCTCTCAGACCTTGGGATTCATGGCTGCTGTCAAAGCACCCCGTTCTAGAGTTCCTGGAATTTATTTGCGTTAACCTAATTCGACTTTCTGATCCACTTCTGACCCACTACTAGGGGTTACGGTTATCATCGGGAACGCTGCAGAGCATCAATTCCAATTTCGGGAGCTAGTTTCTCAAAATCATGTAAGGAGAGAAGGCGAGCTTTCGAAGTTCGCGGCGGAATTACGGATATCTGAAAGCTCATGAAAGCCATATCCTAGGCCTCAACTAGTTTGGGGACCTTCTTGTGACAAAACGAAGCGCTCGTGGATAATTGGCCGCACTAAATGACAAGCGCTTGCTCATAATCACCCGAAGAGTGCGCTTTGGAAAAAGGCGCCAGGGAGCTGAGCGCCGTGCATGTTCTGAAGATGAAGCGCCAGAGATGCTCTGGGTGTTAGGTCGGGCTCTATTGCCCATACTTACTTCGAAACGTCATCCCACGATCCGGTCTCATGGGACACGATGAAAACTGGTTGTAATCATTTAACCTGATCACTGCCTGATGATAGAGTCATGAGCCACGGCGCGAGTAGCCTAACTGTACAGATCGTATTCCACGGTAGCTTCTCCCGCTGGACAGCTCTGTTCATCCAACTATCTTAAAGGGAGGGTAACGTGGGAGGGAGTCTGTTACAAGGGCCTGGAAACTTCTAGCACTGGAAAGTTGATATTTGGGTGTATATGTGATATATTTGGGCCGAGGAATAAGAACAACAAACAATTGAGTAAAGCGCGAGATGGTATGTGTGGGAGAGTCGAGAGCGAGACCAGGTGAGAACATGATTCCAGAAGGGTGAATTGCGATCACTGGTAAATGAAGTTGTAACTGGAAACAAGGGATTATTCAAATACCAACGAACTGATATAAGGACAAAACTCACCGAGACAGGAGGTGTGGGATCGCAGAAAGCTGCGGCCCATAACGAGCGGCGTTGTCGTAAAGTTCGAACAACGGGATAGCTAAAAGCTTCATATTTTTAGGGACAGCAAGAACCTCTGAGTAGATAGAAGTAGGAGTTAATGAGCAAACTCGTGTCGTAATAATTGCGCAATATTGAAGGATGCCAGGAAAGTGGACATACTTCGCTCTGGCATTTGCACAAGAAAAAGCTTCTTGCATTCTTTTGGTTTCGTGATGTGAGCAGGGACGAATGGGTACTAGAGAAACGGGATCAGCTGAGCCTTCGTCTGACGCAAAGTGGAGAAGCGCCACTCTTCCAGCTGCCTCTCATTATGGTAAAGGATGAAGCTTTTACACCAGAACGCTCACCATGAAAGTCTCGAAATTTGGCCTCCACCACTGAGCTAAACAGTCACCGATTTCCCATTCGTTATCCACTCCGTGTGTACTGTCGAATTGATGGGAGTGGGATGGGGGAGCGAGACGGTCGTCTAAACGTTTTTTAAGCCCTTCTATCTCGTCTTCTCCTGGTTTGAGGTAGTCGCCTGGTCTGATAAGAATGAGTCATGAGGTCATTGTGGATATATGCGCTCAGAAAGAGAGTGGGGTCTTGGGAACAGGTAAGGCACCACGAAAAGGCACCGAGGAAAAAAGGCCCCTGAGAAGACGGCGGTGCAATTGCAGCGGGAACAGGCGTGGAATGAGATGAGATGATAAAGTTTTGAAGCCATACAATTTGAAGAAAGCATTGGCGATTTGAAGCATGAGGATGTGAGGGTGTCCGTGGTCATGGACGACGAGCACGCCTTCTACTGTGCGTCGCATGCCATAGTCCTCGTAGTTGTTTTGCAGACGCTGCAGACGAGCAGATACAGAGGGATCCTCTTCAGGTTGAGCCTCCTTGGTGCTGTAGATCACTGAGCATCAACCTGGTAGGGCTCAGCAGGCCAGAGCAGGCATACCTGAACGTAAAATTGGACAGAGGATACCTGAAAATTCTCAAGCATTAGCATACAGAAATTCAAAATGATCAATAAACATACAAGGCGATTGTATTGGACATTGTCGAGGACGGCGAGAAAGGACGATGCGCGTCAACCTGCGCGTCGAGGACGCAGTCACGGCGCGTGACTGTGACAGCACGGGCTGCCAGATATGTTTCGCCGATCACTTTCCAAAATCCAAGAATAGCCCAGAATGGTAGTCCAGAGGAAAAGTCGAAAAGGTGCTGAAGCTTACTCCTTTACTGCCTCTTCCGCGCTATGCCCCAAAGTCCTTCTGCTTCTGAACTCCCGACTGCTTCTGCGGCTTCGACGTCTCAAGTCTCCTTCATAGCTCGCATGAGACGCAGATTGTCTGACCTCGTCACCCCCGACCCTCGTCCCAGACCCAGTACCGCCACCCCCAGCAGCATGCATTCTCCTTTTCTCACAGACTTTGACGACGAAGAGCCCCATTCTGACGATATTGCTAATACTCCTCAACCCTCTGCCGCCTGGGACCACGACTCGCCCTCCAGCCAACGATTTTCACTTCAGCCCAATAGCGTGCAGGAGGATCAAGAGATTGCGGCAGACAATGAACAATTTTCTGCGCGCATGATGCCAGTCCCACATGAATTTCAGGTCCACAGAGCAGGGTGGGTATTCTTTTCATCCATTCTGATATCCTGATGTTCCTTTTCGCATCTATATCTCGTCATGTCTTCTTGTCTTAACATATTCCCCGCTATAGGCTTCTCCAAACTAGATCATATAATGCTCCAGGGCCATTGAGTTCGGGCTCCTCTACTTCTCCTTGTTCAGGCCAGAACCCTCCCTACCCACACTCTCAAAATACTATCCGCCTGACAACTATGCAACTCTCAAATCTACCCTTTCATCCATCGCCAACGTTCATTACATCAGATCGGCATCAACGAACATGGGAGCCCATTCTGGGTGTCCCTGCATCTGCACCTCCCAGCTCACGTGGACCCTCCCGAGAACGGATCACTACTTCGTCGTCTTTTCCTTCTGGGCATTGTCAGTCTTTTTATAACTCCTCACCTGGTCATCACAACTCATTCGTCCCTGTAAATTTGATCCCTAGCCCCCCGACAGCAGGGTACTTATGCGATCAGATTTTATGAAAAATTGCCTAACTACCCCTCGCATTCAGAACCAATTACCTCTTCCCTGTTACCAAATGATGTAGAGTCAGCTGCGCGCTCGTCCGGGGAAAGAACCATTAACGATCTTACACCATCGGTTACATCCCATCCAACATCGAAGCCGGCCTCAGGTGAAGCACTACCCTCGCATATGCCTTTCATCTCGCCCCACAGTACTAATACCACGGTCTCAGAGAATTCGTTTACACAGCCGGAAGATCGACTTCCTCCTGAAACAAAGGTGTGCTCTGCTTCGTCTCCCTGTCCGTCGTCATCGTCTTTAACGCTCGATTGAACCCAAATCCTCTCATTATAAAAAGTCGGCTACTCCGCAGGTCAATGCTTCTGCAGGGCCCTCCGGTTTAACTCTCCTCCGTCCCAGAGTTTCACCTCCGGCTTCACCAGTTGCTACACCATCTTTCTCAACAACCTCGACGTCGGGGAGTGAAACTCCGAAGGCACGCAGCAGACCCAACCCATTTGACGATCTCAGCAATTCTACACCAAATCCGATGGGATACAAAACTCACGATCACGACCCAACACGACTCCAAGTATCCGAAAGGACACCCCTTCTATCTGCTCATGGACAAAATGGACATAATTCCCCCTCGCCACAAACTGGTTTTCTCAGATCGATCTTCTCTTCTCGGCACCGAGTGAACAGCGAGAGACCCGTATTTCATTTCGGCTCGGATGCCTCGAGGTGGCGGAAGGTCGCAAGACAAAAAATATATCAATTGCCGACGTATTCTAAAATGGCATTCGCTGCTATTCCGGCCGTGCTCCTCGGATGCTTGATTAACATTCTTGACGGTGTCAGCTGTAAGTTTTTTTTCTTTCCTTTGGCTTCTTACCATGTCGCATTATGTACTGATCGATACCGACCATGTGCTTGCACAGATGGAATGATCATTTTCCCTTCCACTGGAGTTTTTGCGGATCTTGGACCGATGGGTGTTTCTTTATTTTTCGTCTCGACAGTGGTGGGGCAGCTGGTGTATACATGTGGAGGAAGCGGGTTTGCAGGTGCAAATGGGAGTATGATGATTGAAGTCGTGGTATGTCCCTTTTTTTCCCTCTACCCAAATGACTTTCCGTTAAAAATTTCGAGTAGCCATTCTTCCATATGATTGCGAACAGTATAGCCACGGAAATCGGCGAAGAACATCCGAAAGAAGTGATTGCGACAACATTGGTTGCATTCTCTCTCAGTTCCATTTTGACGGGACTGTCGTTTTTCCTACTTGGTGCCCTGAAACTTGGCAAGATAGTAGGATTCTTTCCTCGTCACATTCTTGTTGGATGTATAGGTGGTATTGGCGTATTCCTGATCCGAACGGGGTATGTTGCACTTTAGTGCCTAGGGTATCAAATTATTCAGTCCAGTTTTTTTACTAGGCTTACTGTCAGCATGCAAATGCCGGAAGAAGAGTTTACGATGTCGCTTGAAACCCTGCGGGCTATGTTCTTGGACTTTAAAGCACTGATACTCTGGACTATCCCTCTTACTCTGGCAATTTTGCTCCGACTTGTCACGCACAAATTTAATCATCAGCTCATCTTTCCTCTTTGTAAGTAAATGCTTTGACCCGAGACCTGCCTAGCTGATCAAGATTTTCCGTCAGATTTCGTCCTTATGGCCGCTATCTTCTACATTGTGACGGGTACTGCCAAATTCGATTTAGGGCAACTCCGAGAAGCTGGCTGGTTGTTCAATTTGGGAACTGGGTCACAGGAAAGCTGGTACAAATTTTATACCTACTTTGGTACGTGCGTGACGAACGCGAATCGCAAAGCCTAATGGCTGTGCTTATTCTGTATCTGGAAATCAGACTACCACCTTATTAAGTTTGGTCCTCTGTGGTCAACTCTTCCAACTCAATTTGCACTGTAAGTCAAAAATCCTATTTCATGTCTTTCTCCATTCCTCTGGCCCTACAATAGCTAACAAGCTATTTCCAGCTTATTTTTCAATATCCTACACCCGCCCTTGAATGTACCCGCCCTGGGTAAGCCCGATATTTTTGATGGAGTCGTAGTTATTTTTACTCAGGCAATGTTTAGCGGTTTCGCTTAACGAGGACGTTGATACTAACAAAGAGCTGGTTGGGCATGGTTATTCGAACCTTTTGTCGGGATTGGTGGGCAGTGTGTGAGCACTATCCCTAATGCACGTCATTCGCTCTATTGATCCTTGTCTATCATTTTCAAGGCCGAACTACCTCGTCTATGTCAATACCCTTCTGTGAGATCTTCATATATCAAAATCGAGTTGACCCTAACGATTGAGCTTATTAGGTTTTACCGAGTAGGGGGTAACAATCGCATTGCAGGGTTTCTCCTTGCTATTGCCACTTGTGTACTCCTGTTCATCGGCACGGGGCCAATCGCGTACATACGTCAGTTTGATTCTTTTTCAGGGTTCAACAAGCGATGATCGCTTAAACCCTTTGCTCTATAGCCGTCATGGTTGTCGGAGCGTTGATTTATGTGCTCGGGATCGATCTTGTCAAGGAAGCGCTATGGGATACCCGACATCGGGTAAGCAGGTAAGTAGATCATTTGTGCCTGTCCCCGTGTTTGTCGTTGCTGAAGGCTGGTTGACAAGGACGGAGTACATTACGATTGTCAGCATTATGGTTGTGATGACCGGGTGGGACTTTGTGATTGGAGTCTTGTTCGGCATTGTAGTCAGTTGTGAGTCCTTCTTTTCACTTCCCTGCAGGCGTTAGTATGAGTCATTGTGGGTAGCTGACGGCGCACTTCTACTCAGGTTTCTTCTTCGTTGTGCAAAATTCACAAGTAAGGAGTATACGTGCCATTTATACTGGCGATACGGCTATGTCCGCCGTTCGTCGGCCTAGTTTGCAACGAGCCTACATTCGCGATGTGGCAAAACAGACGACTATCCTTCGTCTACAGGGTCAGTTTTTCACTTGCATTTCGATGATTCAAGTTTGTGTGACACAGATTTTTTCAGGCTTCTTGTTCTTTGGAACGATCACCTATGTGGAGGAAACCATACGGAACCTCATTGAAGGGCCATCGTGGCAGAAGAACCCAATAGAGTTCTTGGTTGTCGATCTTACCCTTGTGGCGGGAGTGGATATGTCAGCTTCCGAGGCGTTTGTGAGGATACAACGTTTGCTTTCCGCGAAAGGTGTTACCCTTGTGTTCTGTGGCTTTGCCGCGGATTCTGCCGTTGGGAAGTCGTTGGAAAGTGCTGATGTACTTGGAGCTGAGGGAGTGGAATTGTTCTTGACGTTCAATGATGCGATGGAATGTAAGTTATTTTTCTGTTATGTATCATCGTCAGAGGCGGTAATAACCCTGATATTTATTTCAATAGGGACGGAGAACGCGTACCTTCGTTCGTGGTTCCGGGACCACAAGATTGAAACCTCTCCTACCCCGCTCCGTACGTTTATATTTAGCAGCAATTCTACTGTGGACATCACTAAATTGATTATCAACAACAGCCGTTCCCCTACGACCCGATTCTGCTCTTGATCTGCAGAGGACAGCTGATTCATTTGTTCGTTCTCCCCGGCGTTCTTACCTACATAGTGTGGGTAATAGAACGATTGGCGCAGGTAAATAACTTCTTCAGATTTGTGTATTTGTGTATAATTTTTTCGGCTTGCTGATTTCGTCTTTTCCCATGATTTTTCCATGACAGAGTACACCCTTCGTTCTGAGCCAGGGACTACGTCAGAACCTCTTAACACTGTAACAAAAGCGTTTTCTTCCTATGGAGATATCGACGCACAAAATTTCAGCGGCATCTCGAAATATTTCGCCAAAATCACTGTCCCAGCATCGCATGTACTGTGGAGGCAGGGTGATGCTCCTGATGGGCTGTACATCATCGAATCTGGAGTGCTGCGAGCCACATACATATTTGCGAATCAGACACAGCACCTGGAAGAGTGTATGGTGCCCGGTACAGTTGCTGGAGAGCTCTCTGCCCTGGCGAATTCGCCTCGCAACGCGACGTGTGTGGTGGAGCATCATGCAACGTTGTGGAGGATGAGTATGCAGGACCTTGATCGGCTACGAAGAGAAGAGCCACGCCTGTCAGCCTTGTTTACTCAGCTTGTGTTAAAAGGTACGTCTACCGACAAGGGAATTGATATCATCAGGGTCTGATGGTATATCGATGTGTACAGCCGCCAGCACGGACTATGATATCTTATTATCTGCAATTGCATCGAGACAATAGGGGACTATATTCATAGATATGCAGCATATTCACAACAATGTATGTAACGGGATCAGGACAGCAGGCAATAAATATTTTCTCGGGTTTCGAGGAGGGTCATGATGTAGCCGGTCACTCAGGCCTTAAACATCCAACTTCCACGCGGGCTATGCTATTTTTCTCTGTTTACCGTTCGATTCATCATTTCTAACAGCGTTATCATTGTTCACATAAAGTTCCTCAATAAAATACAAGAATTGTAGTCATCGTAGTATGTTCCAATTTGAGAGTAACTCAAGCCTCGATTCTTATCTCCGCGTTGACCCAAGGGATCAATGCATACTCAAGAGCCAAAGCAGATCCACCATCCTTCGCTAACACCTTGCTATCCTCAAGCTCCATCAAAACCTTTTCAATGTATTCCCCAGCCCCTGATAGACGAGCCACCCTCGCACAAGCTGCGTGAAGCTCCAAAAGTTGCGGGTTGGGGACTGGAAGTTGTATCGGATCAGGAGTCGTAAAAGTGACTTCAGTTTTCCAGTTGTGGTGGGAATATACCACGTCGGAGTGTTTGATATAGTAAAGTGTTCTTGCGGCCAGGCTATGATGGTAGACTTTAGGAATGTATAGCAGTACTAGGATCTTTCAGAACTCACTACGGGTTCAAACCAAAGCTCCAAATGATCGAAATGATCATGGGCGACCGGATCCAGGATCAAGATATTGTCGAGTCTATGGATGTTTTTGCCATCGAGCTCTTCGGAGAGCGTGGTATATCCAAATCTCTCCAAGACTGCCCATACAGAAGCAGCATAATTGGCCTATATGTGGTTGATCAGCAACCGAGGACGCAGAGCAGGACGAGAGAATAAAACGTACCTTCGCAGTGGCTGTCTTTGAAGTTTCTTCGGAAGGATCCTCCTCAACCCCCTTGTTGACGATATCCGGAAAGATATGTGAACAATGGAGCCCATAGGCCGGAACTTGAGCTTTCAAGACCATGTCCCGCAGTTCCGGGTAAATTTTCAGACTTTCTCTATCATATGCTCCAGAGATAGGACACCGATGTCCGTCTCGAATCAAGGCCTTCAGATAAGGTTGAATAAAGTTGAAAAGTGCACGATGATTGTGGTTCTTACATCGCGCTTGGCTGTTTGATAGTCCTCAGGAGGTCGGATAAGCTTGTCCCTAAGCCTTGCCTGGATAGCATTGAACGAGGGGTGCGAAACCTGGCTGGAATGAGCGGGCGTTCGCCCTTTCGTCTTCCTGACTGGTTATATAGGTTTAGAATGATGAAAGCGAATTGGATATCAGAAATTTTTACAAACACGCAGGAAATATTGCATATATGTCTTGCCAAGCACGTATTTATCGTCATCGGTTTTGCAGGAATTCACCTCTTGAGCCACTTTAACTCTGGCTTGATCATTAGGGCCTTCGAGTATAAGGTATCCAAGAATCCGGGCTAGTATCAGCTTTTCGGGTGTGTCACTGGATCGCTCGAGGGCCTTGATTGTATTATAAGCCCCGAAAATGGTGGTACTTGCTTCGAATACTCTAGGAAGATTGGGAAGTGCGGACATTGCTTCTCGGGGAAGCAATGCGGAAATTGTGGCGCAGAATCTAGAAACCTATGTTTTGGGTTTGGAACTTGCTTATATAAGCGATCTTCAAGCACGGAAAAGTCATGGTGCAGGCCCTAGGCTACCCAGCCGCTCGCTGCGCTTTCGCCAGGTGGGGCAAAGCAGAGACAAACAATTAATACTGAATATACAGTCGGCGATTCAAAATTTCGAAGAGACAGACTCAGCGAGGAGTTGACCTAGACTCGCGAACTCGCGAATATTGTAGTTGCCAGTTGAGGCAAATATAAGATTATGGCGGCTCGAAAGCTCCGGACACCAGTGGATCTACTTGAACATGCGCCGGATTTAAACTGAGTCGCAGACTCTGGAACTAAAGTCTTCAACTCGATTGCAGAATCGTGACAGCAAAGAGACTGTGTCAGAGCCTTTTAACACTGTAACAAAAGCTTCTTCTTCCGATGGAGATATCGACGCACAAGTTTTCAGCGGCATCTCAAAACATTCCACTACTATAAAATCACAGTCCCAGCACCGCATGTACTTTGGAGGCAGGGTGATGCTCCTGATGGACTGCACATCATTTAATCTGGAGTGCTGCGAGCCACATACAGATTTACGAATCAGACACAGCACCTGGAAGAATGTATGGTGCCCGGTACTGTTGCTGGGGAGCTCTCTGCCCTGGCAAATTCGCTCCGCAACGCGAGGTGGAGCATGTGGTGGGACATCATGCAACGTTGTGGAGGGTGAGTATGCAGGAACTTGATCGGCTACGAAGAGAAGAGCCACGCCTGTCAGCATTGCTTTCCCAGCTTTTGTTGAAAGGTGCGTCTACCGACAAGGGGATTGATATCAGGGTCTGATGGTATATTTGATGTGTACAGCCGCCAGCACGGATTATGATATCTTATTATCTGCAATTGCATCGAGACAATAGCCTAGGGACTGTATTCAGAATACGCAGTGTTATTACAGCAATGTAGTAACGGATCAGGACAACAGGCAATAAATATTTTCTAGGGTTTTGAGGAGGGTCATGCTGTGGCCAGTCAGGCTCGAGAGAAAGCAGTGCAAAGATGCTATTTTTGGACAGGATATGCGATCGCAGCCTGGAAACGGTCAGTCTCTCTTAGCTCTTCTTCTCCTCCATCCATGCCTGCACCATATGATGCTCCCTGGCAGTCCTCCAGTTATTCGCTGCAGGACACAGAATACGGAGCTCCTCCATCTGCGACTCTCCAAAGTTACCCTCCATACCCACCAAAAACAAATTATACCAACGAGCGTTCTAATGCCCCCAACGGACACTCTTACGATCCAACATTCGCGGTCCTAAAGCCGCCAAATGACGCGACAGTTGGTTCTGCGCTGCGAGGACGGACACCGAGTCCAACACCGAGCGAGATAAAAGAGCTGGGGAAAGGGGCGATTGACTGGAAGGCTATGACGAACTGGCGCTTTTGGATTCGCAGGGAGTGGTTGTGTATGTCAAATGACGCGATGATACTCGGTTCGGAACACTAATGGTATCTCATACAGGGTACTATGTGGCACTGGTCATAATCCTTGTGCTCACTGCTCTCATGACACTGTATCACAAACAGATAGTCGATTGGTTAACACCAGTGACGAAATGGTTACACGAGTACGTCCAATGGCTCGGCATAATTCTGCAGGGTCAGGTTGATAAACTGCTCGCAGCCTCTCATTTGGATGGATTGTTCCAATTGCAGTCCTCTTCGTAATCTCATTCCCCCCTGTGCGTTTTCCCCATCATACTAAAATGATCCAGAAGCTCATTAAAGTTTAGCTTTTTGGCCACGAAATTGTCGCTATTCTGTGTGGTCTCGTATGGGGAATGTGGATTGGTTTTGCCATCGTTGCAGCTGGAACCTTTATCGGAGAAGTCGGCAACTTTTAGTACGTCGCCACTCGGTGCCGCATATTCTTTATTTAACCTCTTCCTCAACTTCAGTGCCTTTAAGTATTGTTGTCGTTCACGTGGCGAGAAGCTTGAGCGCACCAATATTTCGTATGCGTGTCTAGCCCAGGTTGTGCGTGAAGGAGGTTTCAAGATTGCTCTAGTGGCGAGGCTAAGTGCCATTCCTGGCCATTGTATGTTTACATACTTTTGTCAGACGATTCCCCGTTTCTGAGCATTTCATAGTCACCACCGCCATATTCTCCACTTGCGGGATGGGCATAATTGTCTTCTCCATAGCCGCTATCCTGTCTATGCCCAAACAATTCATCACTGTTTACCTGGGTGTTCTGCTCGAGCAGAGCGCAGAAGGTACGTCAGCTGCTCGGAGCTGTAGGCCTTGGCTGATGCTGCGGTTTTAGGGGTCACGGACAAGAAGAGTAGGATCATTAGTGACGTTGTGCTTGCTATAACTGTCTTGATCACGGTGGCCGCAATGTGGTATATTCTTCGCGAAATGAACCGTGTCAAACCAACAGTAATTCATGCTAGGCGAAAGGCTAGGTAAGTTATACCTCTTGTTCTTATCCTGTCGAAGGCTGACTCCGTCAACCAGACAAGCCAAGGCTGAGAGGCAGCTTAGTACCCCGAGTCCGACGGATCCAAGTGGTCATGGACGTAACCCATCCTATGTCCCTCTCAGTACAGCAGGTTACGGCTATGGTCATTCCAATTCCTCCGATTCCGAGATTCCTCTTACGTCGCAAGCCACGCCCATGGGATACAACCACCCATCGCCGGGTTTCCCTCGAGTTAAACACTTCCAAGAATCTTCGGAGGAGTCTTCATATGAGCCACATATGCATGCACCTAAGCCCCAGCGACCCGGGCATCACATGCCTCCAGCCGAACCCGAGGAGGACTTGACCAACGCAAGACCTCTACAACATCATTTTGATCCGTTGAGCGGACGACAGGCACCGTATTCACCAGCGCTTCACGGATCACCTAGTCCAATTCAACCTCCTCCACCTTCATCCGACTCCGATTATGGTTCTCGTGCCCCCATGAATATCCAGCCGCCTAATTCACCTCCGCGCAACTTTTCACGGCCCACTCCACCATCTTCACCTCCTCGGCAAAGTCTTCATCAGCTACCCCCTATTATCCAATCTCAACTCCTTCATCCAAATGCGCAAAATCCGTTTGCGTCTTCTGATCATATATCGCTGGCACCTATATCGAATCAGCAGACGACCCATATTCCTGAAGAATCGTATGACTCGTTCCATACCGCTCATTCAGCCTCGCCTGAACCGATGTCTATTGATGATCGCCTACGACCGCGGGCTCCACAGACGACGACGACGGTACACCAGCCGGGGAATTTAGCTCCTGGGTCGACAGGAAGACAGGAACCTCCTCAGCCTTGGAATCAACCTCCACCAGATTATAGCTTTTCTTAGTTGATAGTTCTAGAAAGGAGATTAGTTCAATTTTATCCTGTTTGTAAATGGACATCTGTGTAGCTTGACGTACACCATCCCTCATAGTAATGCATAAAGTACTGTATGTTTTTTACCTTGTTTTTGCTTCTTATAAATTATACCCTTGAACGGCTACCGTTTCCAGTGAGTCTTCGTGCTGAAAACCCAGGCTCCCTGCTTGGTTTCTGTGGCAGGAGCTGAATTGGGAGCTGAAACCTTGACTTCATTGACGGACTGCTGCGGTTTCGATGATTATGAGAGTTCACAACCAAGTTAGTTGTTCGTTATGGTGTCACGAACAAGTACGAAAAAGATTGATAGATACGCCAGAGGTTGATCCTTGATCCTCCAACAAGTGATGAAAGGCTTGTAACAGTTGAGAACAGAGCCTCGGCGATGCATATTGGAGGTACACTGGTTCTTTCGCAATCGGAAACTGAAACTGAGCACTGATGCCCAGCTCAGAAAACATTGTTAAAAACCCGAGTCACAATGCTCTGGAGCGATATGGACCTTGATCTAAGGCATCAAATAAAAAACAGTTATCCGGTTCTGCGGCCAAGTAGAGAGTATACTAAGGCAGACGCACGTGGACGAGGGAGTGACACTACTTATAGTTTGACAGAACATACAGTGGCTGTGCTTTACTCTTTGATGACTACTCGCGAGTCCATTCGCCAGTTGCTCGAGCCTCTTCAACGCGCTCGGCCAAAGGACTCCATTCTGGAATATACCTGCACATCGTGAATTAAATCTTAAGCTCTACCCAAATCTGCTGAAACTCCAGCTGATGCCGCGGGTCGCGGTTTGGATTCGGATTGTGCTGTTGTTGCTCGACTCTGTATCCGAAAGACCAGGTTTCCTTTCGCGTTCGGATGCTATGGAAAGAAAATAGGAATCTGACAAGTGTTGAATGGGCGCAAAATGCCCGTCATCAGGGCTACAAAATCTATTGCAACAACGTCCTTCGGTTCTCGGACTGACGTCGTGTTCTTTCCAGGATCTGGACACATTTCAGCGTGCTAATGCAGGAGATGCATATCTCCAAGCCGTTCTGAGGCGGTACTCTCACCCGATTGATATTCACTGCGAGAAGGAATACCGGAAATTCCTGTTTGCGAAATAAATCGTCCGTCTCTTTCCTCGTTTTACTCGGCTAAACTTATAACAGGTGTAGCGAGTGAGGCTGCGCTACCGTCCTATTCTCACTGGTGCCTCTTTATCTCCGTCACCCTACCATAAACCACTTCCCTGGATGATCAACCAGCCCGTAAGGCTCTCGCAAATGATCCTGTGGCAGACATAGGCTCATCTGCGACGCAATGAACGATCTCAAACGTATCTTCAAACTGTCGCGGTTATTTGGAATGAATAATGCACAGAGGTCGAAATCAGCAGGTTCCCCCCACCCCCCGTGCGCGACGAAACGGTATTTGCTGTACATTAATATGGCGAGTGGAGTGGGTCGTCTTCCTATTTCAGTTAACTCCTCACCCTGTCTATGGAATAGCGGATGCATACAAAGAGTAGCTAAGACTGATATCACAAGCATATGAGCGCGCAAACGAACGAGCCAAAACACTGTTTCTCAAGGCACTCCTTGAGCAGCTCAAAGAGGCTCGAAGATAACGCATCCGAAACCAGACTAAGGAACGAGCTCGGGAAATCCGTGGCGAGATAACTCGCTCATTCGTGAGACGGCTGTGCCAGCGCCCTCCAGCTCAAATCCTCAGTCGGATAACAGCTGTTGGATGAATTTTCAAACCACCCGAGCGAGGTTGGGTACACTGCAATCGTGAAACAGAGGCTAGGTCGAAGATTCAGAAACCCGGATGCTTGGATCGTTGAGGAGAGTGGGGAAAAGAGGCTGAACTAATGTAATTGCGGAGGTCACTCGTCGGCAAAACAGGCTGAAGCGAGAAACAGACGATGCATTAACCAGCCAGGATGGTTCTGCTATGCCGCCATAAATACTCTCGGGTGTTGAATCACATGCGCGTTTCCACGCTGCTATGTATGAGTTCACTCTCAAATATGACATATGCAATCTATTATTAGATACCACTATGTTTACGCACCGATAGTTCATGCGGACTATACATGTTTTACTATATGTTTTACTTGTACCCTTTACCACCTCGAAACGATGGTGTAATGTCCTCAATATGGTAAATATTATTCGGACATTCTAGTATAAATACTTTGTATTTCCTTTGTAATTCTACAGTCAATTCTACTCTCTCAGTTGCAACTACTACCTCGTATTACTCCCATAACAGACCAACTGCCTAGTTAAGTAAGTCATCGACTACGTCATCTACCTTCACCGCTATGCTCCCCATTGCTGCTTTGACAGGTGATGGGCCCCGATTGCCAGCTCGATATCGCACTAGCTGACTAGCTCGCTGTGCTTGATTTCTGAGAAGGACTAGATCAACCTGTTATGGGAAGGCCACTTCCTAGTGCCACTGCTGTACCTTGTAAAGGGCCCAGCATCCCTTCTCATTTCTGTGTCTTACCCTAGCCCTTAGGCGATTTGGGTTTGAAACCTTGCTCAATTAGCACATCATTGCTGCTTCTAACGAACAATGTTGACTGACGACTTCTTTTTAGAATGTCTTCTATCAACAATGGAGCTTCTTGTGTCCCCATCCTTCAAGGCCCCCAGAACTACCAATTTTGGTCCATGAGGATGCAGGGATATCTCTCCATGATCATGACCCCTGGAACCCCTCTCACGGGTTGGACTGTCACACAAGGAATTGTTCCCGCTCTCCCTGCAATTGCTTCTCCCATCCTAGGTGAGAACAATGTCATCACAAATGCTGCAGAGGTTGCTGCCTCAATTGCGCATTGTGATGAAGAAGAACGTCACCGGAACTTCCTTGAGCAATCTGCGATTGGCATGCTCATTCAAGCTGTCCCAGATTCCATGCTCCACTTGATCATCCAAGGAGATCCAACCACAACCTGGGATGGTCTCCAATGCCTTTACGGTGTCCAAGGTCCTGCATCGGTCTACAGTGATTTTGTCTGCGCTGTCTCCTGGTCTCTCCCCAGAAACATGGATCCGGCTCAGTCCATCACTGAGCTTGAACCTTTCTTCACTCGGATCGAAGGCACGACCGCATGACTTCCCGAGGTGATCCGTGCCATGATTCTGCTTCGTGCTGTCCTGCAAGGAATGGAAACCTTAGTGCAGTCTATTCTTGTGAACCAAACACAAATGTCCCAACTCACATGGGATCTGGTCTGTAGCGCCATCCAGGCTGCTTGGTCCCAGAAGATGACTGCTTCCGCTTCTCATGCCGGCCACTCCAACGGCCAATGGCAGCAGAACTGGAACCCTGGCAATCAACAGTGCCAGGGGCAAGGACAACAAGGGCCATTTCAATCACAGCCCCAGCAGCAGCCACAGCAGCAGCAGCCTCCTAATCAAGGCGCTGGCCAAAAGCCTGGTAACAACCAATCTGGCAATGCCGGCAGAGATGGCAAGAAAGGAAAATGCGGTAAGAGAGGAGGCAAAAAAGGCAAGGGCACTGCTAATGAAGCTGCGATCAATGCCAACACCTCCAACTCCTCTGGAGTCACCACCGTCGCTCCTCAATATGGCGCTTCCAGTGCCATCGGTTTTGCTGCCCCCGCTATCGCTAACTGTCCTCTTCTCACAAACCAGATTGCCTCACTGGCAGAACCAGTTAATACAAGCCCTTCATCATCCACATGCCACCTTGTTGCAGAAGTGCGAAAGAATACACTGCGGCTTCAGGAGCAAATCTCCGAATCTTCTCAGTCCAAGGGATATCATCGCAGAAGCTCGAAAGCTACCAAGGATAAAGTGCTAAAGATTTGGGATGAAAGGCTTGCCGACCTCGCGGTCGAAGCCGAAACAATGGGCTCCATTATTGAGGAAATTCCTTATTATGGAGGAGATATGGACGAATGCCCACCATCGCCAAGGTTGACACCTCCGGCTGATCCGATGATTGAATCCGACTCTGAGGGAGAGGATTCTGATGGGTGGACTTCTGGGTTGTGGACAACACAAGTTTTTTCTTCTATCTCTGATTGGATTAACACTGATACGGTGATGCCACAGCATGACTGAGAAAGGGCCTGTTGCCCCACTCGAGCCCACTCCTATGTGAGTGTTCCTGGCCACGCTGAACATTTTCGCGGACTAGTTACATCATCTCCGGCTCCTGTATATACTTGTCTTGTATTGCGCACTATTTTGGTCACCCCTGTGGGGCTTTTATTAAATTGTGATTTGACCTCCGTGCCGCACTGTGTAAATCTATCTAAGTGTGAGAAAGCTTTATGTTGCCACTGTAAGGGAAAGAAAGCACCTTCACGGGCTGCTTCTTGGATTCTTGATTCGGGTGCTTCCACACATTTCACACCCTATTTGGACAATTTTTCTACAATCGAAATGGGGAAATTTGGTGAAATTCAGACAGCTAACAAAAACGCTCCCCTATCTATATTGGGTTGAGGCACTGTCTTGATTGAACATGAGATCCATGATAACGGAAAAAAAATCACAGCAGTGACTTCATTGTCCCCTGTGTTCTATATAAAGGGTATGCACGATCGCCTCATGTCTGCCGGACAACTCCTGGAATCCAGGTTGCGCAGTGAGGCCAATAAACATGGTACTATCTTTCGGGATGAGTCAGGCAATGCCGTTTTGTCAGCAGCTCCTCATTCCGAGTGGCAGCCTATGCTACACACAGTAAGATGTCGAATTGTACATTCGAATGCTTCGAGCCACGTCGCTCAGCATCCTGACTATAATATCTGGCATCAACGTTTAGGACATCCATCTAATCACATGTTGAGCAAAACTTCTGACTCCACGCTGAATGGACCTCAGGTTTCAATTCCCGATCATTCGTGCCCTTGTCCAGGCTGCATGAAAGGGAAGATGCACCAGAAACCCTTTAACAATAACCCAATTTGGGCCAAAGAAGCCTTTGAGCATGTTCATAGTGATCTCTTTGAGCTCCCCATCATATCTTATCACAAGTATAAATGGGTTATGACCTTATTGGACAATTACTCCTCATTTGCCCATGTGGTGCTTCTGCGATCAAAAGCTGAAGCAGCTCCCCATATGGTTGAGCTTCTAACTTACATTCAGAACCAATTTGGCAAATTGATTCATCGATTCACATCCAATCGAGGAGGAGAATTCGTAGCAGGTACCCTGCAAGATTATCTTAGGGTGAAAGGAATTGAGTTCACACTGAGTGTGCCCCGTGTCCATCAACAGAATGGGCGAGCAGAAAGATTGAATCAAACACTGCATGAGAAGGCACAATCCATGCAACTTCACATGTGTCTTCTGGATTCATGGTGGGATTTCACGATTAACACTGCAACCCACATCTACAATCACACATCGATGAACCACATCTAATGGAAAACTCCATTTGAGTTAGTACATGGACACAAACCTGACATCAGTCACCTACAAGTATTCGGTTGTGCTGCATATGTCTTCCTTCCGGATGAAATGCACCCAAATAAATTATCTGTGAAATCTGAACTGATGATCTTCATCGGATATGATCAGGAGAAGAACTATATATTTCTCTGCCATACTCGAGGGAACGCTGAGTTTATCTCACCGACTGTCATCTTTGATGAAAAGATGTTCCCTAAATATCCAAACCAAAAACCTGCGGCACACCCTGAGCTGCCTCACACTGAGATTCCTCCAATCTTGACTATTCCGAATGTTCCACATGTAGACCATCCACCTACACCTCGAGGAGGAGAGCCACCTCATGCGCCTTCACCTTGTGCTCCTCCACGCCCTAAAACACCTTCACCTCCTAGATCGCCAAGTCCACCTCTTTCTTATGCTGATCCTGAAGATCGTGATCTAAAAGAAGAGGAAGAAGAAGTTGAGTTACCGCCTTCTCCAGGACCTTCGTGATCAGAACCTGGTCCATGTAAACGTGCTCGGTCTCCATCTCCACCCGAGGTACCGCCACCGCGACCTTCGGTCCAGGATGATCTTGATGCACTAGAATAGCTTGACCGCTGGGTCACCAAACGTGAGAATCGCCGTCCTAGGCGAAATGTTCAACCTCCGAACAGACCAGGAAATGTGTATGGTGATAGGAGCGACCCTCTTGATGTCATCCGATAATATAGGGAACTCAATCCTAACTTACCATGCAATCATGCTTAGTATCAACCTATTCCTGGAGCAATTTCCGATGAGGAAGCTCAGAACAGATTACGAAATTGGCATATCCCTCACCTGGATAGTAGTATCAACAACAACAAACCATCATCTACCGATTTTGCGAAGTTCGTGAAGGAAGGGGGGGTAAAATTAGTTGATTTCCTTCTCGCACAATGTGCCAATGGGCCAGTTCCTGAACAGTTTCGAGATATTGCAAACTTAGACGCTGATACTCAAACTAAATGGCAAAAAGCGATGCTTGAGGAATTAGACACGCTTCACAAGCGAGGTGTATATGAGCTCGTTGATCTCCCAAAAGGAAGGAGAGCTATTAAAAATAGATGGGTTTACAACATCAAGTCCGATAATCGATATCGCTCTCACCTTGTTGCAAAAGGGTTCTCCCAAATCGAGGGAATCGATTTTGATGAACTCTTTTCTCCAGTTGTCCAATATGAGACCATGTGCCTACTTCTTAGCATTGCAGCACTTGAGGACTTTGACCTTCACTCTGTTGATGTCAAAACAGCCTATTTATATGGCGATCTGGATAAAGAGATCTACATGGAACAGCCAGAAGGATTCCGTATTCCTGGCCAAGAAAAGAAAGTCTGGAGATTACACAAAGCAATATACAGTCTAAAACAAGCCGGCTTATCCTGGTGGAAAGCACTCACTTCATCGATGCTAAAACTAGGATTTAAGCGCTGTAAGTCCGACACTGGCATCTATCATTTTACACATCCCAAGACTGGCGAGCAAGTCTTTGCGGTCGTTTATGTGGATGATGTCTTCTTTATGGGTAAAAAGAATTCCCTGCTCCTTTCTGAGTTGAAGCAAAAATTCATGACTACTTGGGAATGTCGTGACCAAGGTGAACTTTCAGAGTTCCTAGACATGAACATATCATGCGATCGAAAAGAGAGAAAACTCTATATAGATCAAGTGAAATACCTCGATAAGGTTCTTGAGAAGTTTGAGATTCCTAAAGGCACGAAATTTACACTGCTGCCATCCGGATTCATTTTTGAACCCTATGTCGATAAGGTAGAACCTAAGTTTAGGACTCATTATCAACAGTTAGTCGGATGGCTGATGTATCTTATGATCAGATCAAGACCTGACATATCCTTTGTGGTTGTCAAACTCTCCCAGCAATCTGCTGCCCTTTCTAATGCGGACTTCCAGTCTGGACTCCATGTGCTGCAATATTTGCGATCAACTCGCAATTATTGACTCATATTTGATGGAGCTTCTAATCAGGCCATCATTGCTTGTTCCGATAGTGATTGGGCACAAGACGGACAGTCTCGATGATCTGTTACAGGTAACTTTGTCACAATAGCACATGGACCTGTAAGCTGGCTTAGCCGCAAGCAGAAAACTGTCGCTTTGTCATCTACTGAAGCTGAGTATATGGCACTATCTGATTGCAGCCGTCAGTTGATGTGGATTTGACAACTTCTTGAAGAGATAGGTTTCAAAATTCCTACTCCGATTCTCTATGGTGATAATATCGGATCTATCTTCTGGAGCGAAAATCCTGTTCAAGAAAAACGCTCGAAGCATATTGATATACAATACCACTATATCCGAGATATCATTGAAGAAGGTTCTGTTGAGTTAGAATTTATCGAGGGCTCAAACAACCCTGCCGATATTCTGATGAAAAACCTCGGTTCAATTCTCTCCAATAAATTTGTTTATTCTTTGGGTATTGAATTTCTTTAGCGCTTTAACAGCCGCTTAAACGAGATGCTTTCATAGCCGCTCAATTATGCATCTCCCACTATTTTGAGTGAGGAGGAGTGTTGAATCACATGCACGTTTCCATGCTGCTATGTATGAGTTCACTCTCAAATATGACATATGCAATCTATTATTAGATACCACTATGTTTATGCACTGATAGTTCATGCGGACTATACATGTTTTACTATATGTTTTACTTGTACCCTTTACCACCTCGAAACGATGGTGTAATGTCCTCAATATGGTAAATATTATTCGGACATTCTAGTATAAATACTTTGTAGTTCCTTCGTAATTCTACAGTCAATTCTACTCTCTCAGTTGCAACTACTACCTCGTATTACTCCCATAACAGACCAACTGCCTAGTTAAGTAAGTCATCGACTACGTCGTCTACCTTCACCGCTACGCTCCCCGTTGCTGCTTCGACATCGGGCTCCTTAATGTCCGCTCGGACAAAATGTTTGTGGGTCCCCCGCTTGGTACATTAGTTGTTTGGGCCCTGTGCTCAAATTGCGTGACCTATCCATGAAGCTTCAACTCTCTTCCTTCACCCGGTGGCTCACCACAAAGGTGGCGCATGTTTTGCTATGATACCGAACTTGCCTGTGGAGTTCCTGGAGGAACTTTCCTCCTCCACCCCGAGCGAGCCCACCCTTTCCAATGACTCGACGCGAAGACCTTAAAACTCGAGAGGGCCTCACCAAATCCAAGAAACAAGACTCTCCCCAGGTCAACACCCAGAATTCCTGAAGAAGTGGCTGCTGCCACTCTTTCAACCCCGAGATTGACGATCCTTTACCTGACTGTTACAACTTTTGAGTGGAGCGATCTCGACATAGGTCGCAAGCTTAAGCTTGACAGAATAGCTCGCTTGGCTAGACGTCCCGTCCACACTCATTAATCATTCCCCGCACCCTCTGACCTAGTCCGAGTTCTCAATGCAACTAGATGTTCAGCGTTTAGGGCGACCTCGGGGAGTTGGAGCTTTGTCCCGGGGTCTTAGGTATTTTCGGTGACATGCTTGACATGAACCCCGCGCATGTTGAAGAGCCGCCGCTGTCATACCTCTCCTTTGTGGAGTGAGCTTCTTTGCGATTAAGTAGCCTCTCGACCCTTTGTCGCCGGAAAGGCAGCTTCTCAATTAGGAGCCTTTTCTTTATCTGTCTTCATTGATACAATCAAGCCATTCGACAAACACGAACACAAAGAGACCAAAGGATAAGAAATACTTGAATATAGAACTTACAATCTGACATATCATTACGCAGCCAACAAACAGAGCGAAGACCTGCTGCAACCTAACAGTCGGCAAATTGTACGTGATACATCAAGATTGTTTGATCATCAGATATCAGTTTCTCTCTGTTGCTGTTACTCTCCTTATAGAACTTGACCTTCTCACCACGAATGGAGAACGAGTGTAATCCGGTAGACCTCCGACCAATCAGGACCCGGGTTCTAAGGGTAGCGTAAAGTACGACGTGCTTCGAGTGGCCATGGACTAATACATGTGGATACACGGGAGCGCATGTCGGAGATGCCAGCGATAGGATCCTTCTGCCTATCACAGACCCAACACTTCACTCAGGACAGCACTTTCCCCTGCATTGTACGTCGCAGCGATGGGGTCAAGCTTCAATGAGCTCCCAAGAGAGATATTGGAGAGAATACTCGGATACGTAAGTCATTTGTATTAGCTGTTGGACCAACGAAATCACAATCTTTCTTCCACTCACGCTATAGCTCCCTCGTGGAAGAGATTCCAAGTTTTGCGATCTACGCTTAATATCTAAGCGACTCGATATTATAGTCGGCGCTATCATATTCGCGAAGATTTCCTATTCGGCTTTCGGTCGTGATCCTCGTGATACAGAGGACGACCTTGTCAGGATGACGACTGTTCTTCAGAACGTCAAAAATCTCTGTTTCATGACCACCAAGTCTCAAGTCTTTTTAGGCGATCCTGCTCCCTGGCCCGGGATTGTCGATGCGTTCACTCAAAACACTGTGAATCTTACCAACCTCGAGTATGTCTGAATGGTTTTCCCTTGCCATCCAGCTTTCGTCAATCTGTTGACAACATCCAATTCCAGATGGTTTCATACATTAGATGGCGACTACGGCCCGAAGAGCATTGAAAAAGTCACCCACTCCCTCAGTTCGTTGCCAAACCTCCGGGAACTCTCTTTACGTTTGGATTCTTTTGCGAGCGCGGAATTGCAAGTTATGCAAGGGAAACAACCAGATATCAGCTTTGAGCTCCACCTTGAACCCATCTCTAACTTGCGAAGCCTCGCAATCGATTGGAACATGGACCGACGGCCACCTCCGAACATCCTCGCACAGATCTCAGGTGTGCTGACACGTAGCCCTGGCCTAGAAGAGCTGAAAATCGTTATCCCGCACGCGTACCATCTAGGCGAGCACTACGGACCACAGGTGACATTCGGAGAGATATTTGATGCGACTTCGTCCCTACCAACCTCCATGAAGCTCATATCTCTCGAGACACGTGCCGTGGTTGTCGATGGGAGCACATTCCGTAGGCACCTCCGGCATTTTCGACACCTGAGTGCATTACGAATCCGACATGACCCCAGCCCCTCAGCTGGACAGAATATAGGAGAGGTTTTTCAGGTGCTTGCATCGGAGCGGATCGAGCTCCGAAACGTCCACATTGATGTCATCCACCACCCCAATGTTTTTGATTACCTGTCGTCGTATTCGGGTATTCAAGAGCTCTCCTTGAAGCCAGGCCACCCTCTAGACGACTCTTCTGCGCTTATTAGACGGTGCTTCGAATTAGTGCTGCCTGCACAGTCGAGCTCATTAACGTCGCTGCGGATAGGTGGAAATTTGCGCACGCAGTGGTCGAGAGTTAATACGGAAGAATATCTAGCAGCGGTGGCTGAGTGTAAATTGTTGAAGTATCTTTGCTGTTGGATTTGGGTGACATATGCCGAAGCTGAGTCCCGAAACTCAGCTGTCGTGGTGAGACTCTCGAGGAGTAAATATGCATGAGCTTACCGGCCTTGCCATTAGGATCCCTGGCTCGAGGTTGTGCTAAGACTTCCAAATTTACAGAGGTTCAACTGCCCTCCCGTGGTTCTCAAGAAGAGAAGCTTTGCAAGGTATGAGGTCATCGAAGAACCGCCTCCAGGTGAACGTGATCCTGACCCCGATGTTCGATATTTTCTGGAGAAAGCTGTTTTTGATTTCAAGTGGGGAAAACAAATGCAATGTAGGGTTGATGCGCGATATAGAGAGAAATCTTGTGTTTTATTAGTGTAAGAAAGCAATTGAAGGATGACTATGTCATTGTGAGACCATTGCTGGGTTCCGTAGATCTCAATCTTTGCTTTGCTCAACACTTGTAGAAACAATATCATATGAGTCAAAGTGGGAAAGGGTATGGACAAGGTACAAAATTGAATTGCTTAGTACGATATATAAAAGCTAATCGGGTGTCTATGACTGTCGACCATCTACCGAAAGGCGTTCGATATGTATCGCAACGAACTTAACTTTTCGGCGCTTGATCTTCGAGAATCGGTCATCAATTGAGCTTGAATTCATGCCCCTCCAATTTTCTAAAGTAAATCCAGATACCACCTCCGAGTCCCTCACTCCAATGCTTGAAATTATTGTACACTCCTGTAACCTTGGGAAGAACCCCAGTTCACCGAGAATGCTGTCCAGGTTCTTCCACAACAGGTCAAGACTTTTCCAAAGGAGTTGTGACAAAGCGACATCGCAATTGCCGACCAGTTGATATATCAAACCAACCCGCAGTATGTTTTCCTTCGCTGGTAGCTTTTGTAGCAATTGACAGGCCCAGTCCAGGGGGAAAGCAGCTATGCTAGCTGGTGCATTGCAGATAGCCGTCGTCAACGTCAAATTCAAGACTTGAACCTCACACAACTTTGAAAGGTCAGTCTTTTCAAGAGGGAGCCCAGCTTGTGCATCTACCAAACTTGTCAGGGCATTAACACTTGAAGTCGCCATAAACGCACCCCAAGGTCGACAGACTCCAATGGCTAGCTCTCTGACTGAACCCCCAAAACTCTTCAAAAATTGCCCCACAATCGAAGAAGCAGTACGTGCCCCGACCTTCGAATCAACGTAATCAAGTTCCAGATTGCGAAGCTTATCAGGTGAAATGTAGCTCGTGTTTCGAAGATGAAAATGAAGGAACCGAGAGATAAGGGCTGTCCCTTCCAATCTCAGGGAGTGAAGAGGGACGAGGGCGTGCTGAGGGCCTTTCAAGCTTGCCAACCCTTGTTTCAAAGCTGAGAATCCATGTTGGTCATCGTGGAAAAGAGGATAAAGCACTGTCGTATCTTCAAGGTCAAGTACGCGAACATTCCGGCAATATGGGAGGACAAGGAGTGGGAAACCCGACCATTCAACTGCAGAGAACTTGACCGTCAGTGTCCGCAGGCTCTCCTTGCCCAGAAGTTGAACTAGCTGCTTTGTAGACTCGGGTGTAGCTCGGTCCCAGCCGGACCCCGCATCAGTAATCTCGAGATTCTTCAGGTTTGGCAATTTGTTCAGAGTAGAGAGGATTCCGGTGTCAACGAAAGCCGTGATGATACACCGAATTTTGACGGATATAACAAAGGACAGGAGGCGCTCCTTTGTGGCGGAGGTGGGTTGGGAAGCCAAATTGTTGAACCTGTTCCCCAAAACGATGCTCGAGAAGAATTTAGGTCTGAAAGCGACTCGCCAGATATGGCTGACCACTGACGCGCTTCTCCAAGTCTCTTTGTCCCTGACATTGGACGCAATCTCTCCGACGACATCGAGAGGGAGAGAAGGACAAGGTTTAGTTAGTAGACCTTGATGTTCGTTTGCCTTTACAAAGTTGGGACTGGCCATGGAGCGAGTAAATGGGAGGACGGACTATTAAGAGAGTGAGTAGTAGATGGCGAGGGTATGCAGTTGCTGGTGCCAACAAGAGTGGTGTCAGTATGACCTTCTCACGGCACGCACTTTAGTCCGGATGACCCTGCAACAAACAATGTCAGGTATAAGCGAGGTATAAGCCTCATTTCTTACTTTTCAGAGTTTGCAAGGGATCACCACGATATCCAATGCCCCAAACTACTCCAATGATTGAAGCTTGAGCTTGATGGTCGACCCGGCCACATTTAGCACTCTTGAGCTTAAGGGGAGATTACGAGCCAATGTTCTCGGACAGTCACTACCTAGATTTTCCTGATGGTTCGATCAAGACAATACGTCTACACGTTATCTATTTTTTGGAGTGATTTATTACTCTGTTCTGTTCTGCTCAGACACACCGCAAAATATGTAGAGCAATGCAAGGGTATGTGGGGGGTATATCCCTGCCCCTCTCTAAAATTTATATGACAATAGAACAAATATTCTACCGACGAACAGTCGAGAGTCTCTTGTCGCCGTTGTGCTTACAGGCCTCGGATTAGCACTCACAACTGGTCTGATATACTCTGAATCGGGTGTATACTACTATAATCTATTGATTTCTTGGAAAATTGGTTGACCATCTTCCTTCTTCCCTACAAAAGATCAAGTATCTCTGCTGCATTGATTTTACTGTCTTACCTGTCGCTCAAAAGCACCCGGGAAAAGTTCTCGATTTGGAGTCTTTTCTCACCTGAGAACGTTTATACCATGTGCTCAGGGCAAAAAAGGGATATCATACTCGGATGCATAGCGACGTGAGAAGTTGATAGTTCAGCGTGGCTGTGCTAGAGTATGTTCTTTCTTCGGCAATGACGTCTACTTGCGAGTCCCACTAGCCGCTCATACCTCTTCAGTGCGCCTGGCCAAGGACATTATTCTGGAAGCATACCTGCACACCGTGTGTCAACTCTTACACTCTATAGAAATCTACAGGAATTGGCTCCGGTTGGTGCCGTGCGTCGTGCTTTGTATCTGGGAGGCTATTTGTCAGTAAAACAGGCTGAAACGAGAAGCGGACGATGCATCGACCAGCCAGGATAACTCTGTTATGCCACAATAGTAACGTTTGTGGAACTCCCGCCCTTTATATTAGTCGTATGGGCCTTGTACTTAAATTGCATGGTCTACCCATCAGTGTTCAACGTTCAACGCTCTTCCCTTCTTCTCCCTCAATACAAAGTCGGCGTGCACGTTTGCTACGATGCAAGACCGACAGGTGGAGCTCCCTGGTATTGTCTGCTATGCCCTGTCAGATGCCTCAAGAGCCGGTGATCACAAGATACAGCTCTTGAACAGCCCCGAGGCTCGTCAGCTTCCCGGACCCTAGGACTCGAGGGCATCTCACTAAATAAGAGAGACTGGACTTACCCCAGAATTGGCTGCCCTCCCGAGATTGACAACTCTTTATCCCTCTCGTGCAACTTTCAATTGGAGCGATCTTGACCAAGATCAGAGTTTGACGGAACAGCTCACAGTGCTGGACTAAACCTCTGGCCCATACACATTACCTGCAACATCTGAAGCTGTTTCGCCTAGCCTCAATGCGGCTAGATGTTTAAATTCATTACGAACTTTCGGCCGACCGCGATGTAGACACCGGAGACGTTGGAACTCTGCCGGAGTCATGAGTATTCTCCGGCATGCTTGACATGAGCCCCGTGCTCGAAGGTCTGCGACTGTCACATCTCTCTTTTTGTGGAGGTAGCTTCTTTTTGATTAAGTAGCCTCTCGACCCTTTTCAGCCAGAAAGTTAACTTCCAAATTAAGAGTCTTTCTTTATCTGTCTTCGTTGATATTATATATCGACAATCAAGCCATTCGACAAACACGAACACAAAGAGAACAAAGGATAACACATACTTGAATATATATTTTACAATTTGACATATTATGCAGCCAACAAACAGAGCAAAGACATCCAGCAACTTAACAGACCGGCACGTTGTACGTGATACATCAATGATCGTTTGATTAAATGATATCAGTTTCTCTCTGCTACTGTTACTCTCCTTATGGAATTTGACCTTTCTGCTGGTGTCACAGCTCACTACCTCTCGCCACGAATGGAAAATGGATATAATCCGGTAGACCTCCGAACCAATCAGGATCCGGGTTTCTCATGGTAGCGTAAGGTTCTACGTGTTTCGAGTGGCCTTGGATCAATACATGTGGATGCACAGGCGCATGTTGGAGATGCCTGCGATAGGATATTTCTACCTTTCATAGACCCAACGCTTCGCTCAGGACAAGTTTTTTCACTGCGTTGTACATCGCAACGATGGGGTCAAGCTTCAACGAGCTCCCTAGAGAGATCTTGGAGAGAATACTCGGATACGTAAGTTATCTGTATTAGCTGTTCAACGAAATCGTAATTTTTCTTCTTCCACTCACGCTATAGTTCCCTCGCGGAAGAGATTCCGGGTTTTGCGACCTACGCTTAGTATCTAAGCGACTTGACATTATCGTCGCTGCCATCATATTCGCGAAGATTTCCTATTCGGCTTTTGGTCCTGATCCTCGTGATACAGAGGATGTCCGTGTCAGGATGGCGTCTGTTCTTAAAAACACCAAAAGTCTCAAGTTCTTCACCAGCAGTTCCGAGCTATGGCGAGGCGATCCTGCTCCCTGGCCCGGGATTGTTGACGCATTCACTCAAAACATCGTGAATCTTACCGCCCTCGAGTATGTCCATGATGGGTTTTTACTTTGCCACCAGGCTTTTGCGAAGGGGTTGACAGTTTCTAATCTTAGGTGGTCTCACATATTGGATGATGAATACGGTCCAAGGGGCATTGAAAAGGTTAGCCGCTCACTCGGCTCGTTGCCAAACCTTCAGGAACTCTCTCTGCGCTTGCGTTCTTCTGTGAGTGTGGAGCTACAAGTTATGCGGGGGAAACAACCATATATTAGCTTTGAGCTCCCACTTGAATCTATCTCTAACCTACGAAGTCTCGCGATTGAGTGGAACATAGACCAGCGACCGCCCCCAAATGTCCTCGCGCAGATCTCAGGAGTAGTGGCACGAAGTCCTGGCCTTGAAGATCTCAAATTCGTTATCCCGTACGCGTACCATCTAGGGAAGCACTACGGGTCTCAGGTGACATTGGGCGAGATTTTTGATGCGACTTCGTCCCTGCCGACCGCCATGAAGCTCAGGGCTCTCGAGACGCGTGCCGTGGTTGTCGATGGGAACACATTTCGTAGGCACCTGCGGCATTTTCGACACCTGAGCGCATTACGAATCCGGCATGACCCTAACCCTTCAGCTGGACAGAACATAGGAGAAGTTTTTCAGGCGCTCGGATCAGAACGTATTGAGCTCCAGAATGTCCACATCGACGTTATCCACCACCCCAGCGTTTTTGAATACCTGTCATCATATTCGGGTATTCATCAACTCTCTTTGAAGCCGGGTCACCCTCTAGACGACTCTCCCGCACTTATCAGACGGTTCTTCGAGTCAGTGCTTCCTGTGCAATCGCAATGCCTGACATCGCTGCGGATCGGGGGGAATTTGCGCACACAGTGGTCGAGAATTAACACGGAGGAATTCTTCGCAGCGGTGGCTGAGTGTAAATCACTGAGGTATATTTGTTCCTGGATTTGGATGACATATGCCGAAGCTGAGTCCCGAAACTCATCTGTCGTGGTAAGAGGAATAATTCATAGAGTAAACATGCACGAGCTTATCAGTCCTACCATTAGGATCCCTGGCTGGAAGTTGTGATAAGGCTTCCGAATTTACAGAGGTTTAGTTGCCCTCCGGTGGTCCTCAAGAAGAGAAGCTTTGCAGGTGATGAAGTCACGGAAGAGCGGCCACCGGGTGAACCTGATCCTGATCCTGCTGTGCGATATTTTTTGAGCAGAGCTGTATTTGACTTCAAGTGGGGAAAGCAGGTACGATGCCAGATTGATACAAATTATAGAGAGAGATCGGGAGTCTGGAAAATGGCAAATCAAGGATAACATAGATCGTCACTTACCTTGTTCAATAGTTATGGGGATAGGAATTCAGGAGTCCGGATGGGAAGAGGAGGCACATTCTCAAACTCTCGCGGTGTATTGCATATTGGCTGTTCATGACTGCTTACTATCGACCATTGATCGGTACATATTGAATAGATAAAGCAGTAAAATCAATATTCCGATCCTTGATCCTTCGAAATTGGTCATGGATTGAGTCTTGATTGATGTCCCGCTGGTCGCACAAATGCAACCCAGACATCACGTCTTCTGAATCCCACACACCGAGACTCAATATGATTCTACACTCCTGTAGTCTCGGGAAGAATATTGGTTCACCGAATATGGTGTCCAGCATGTCCCACAGCTGGGATAGGCTTTTATAAAGAAGTCTTGGCAAGGCCGCACCTTGATTCCCGACTACCTGAAATACAATCCCGACTCGCAGCATGCTATCTCTCACTGGTAAATTCTTTAAAAGTTGACAAGCCCAATCTAGCGAGAAGGCTTCCAGATGACTTGACGTCTCGCCGATGGCCGTCGTCAACGTCAAATTCAGGACTTGAACCTCACGCAGCTCTGAAAGGTCAGTCTTCTCGAGAGGAAGCCCAGCTTGTGCATCTACCAAACTTGTCAGGGCATTAACACTTGAAGTCGCCAGAAAACGCACCCCAAGGTCGACAGACTCCAATGGCAAGTTCTCTGACTGAACCCCCAAAAATCTTCAAAAATTGCCCCACAATCGAAGAAGCAGCACGTGTCCCGGTCTTCGTATCGACGTAATCAAGTTCCAGGTTGCGAAGCCTATCAGGTAAAATGCAGCTTGTGTTTCGAAGATGAAAATGAAGGAACCGAGAGATAAGGGCTGTCCCTTTCAGTCTCAGGGAGTGAAAAGGGATGATGGAGTGTTGGGGAGCTTTCAAGTTTTCCAATCCTTGTTTCAAAGCTGAAAATCCATGTTGGTCATCGTGGAAGAGAGGATAGAGCACCGTCGTATCTTCAAGGTCGAGTACGTGAACATTCCGGCAATATGGGAGGAGAAGAAGTGGGAAACCCGACCATTCAACCGCCGAGAACTTGACCGTCAGCATCCGCAGGCTCTCCTTGCCCAGAAGCTGAACTAGCTGCTTTGTAGACTCGGGTGTAGCTCGGTCCCAGCCGGACCCCGCATCAGTAACCTCGAGATTCTTCAGGTTTGGCAATTTGTTCAGAGTAGAGAGGACTTCGGTGTCAACGAAAGCCGTGATGATACGCCGAATTTTGACGAATATAACAAAGGACAGGAGGCGCTCCTTCGTGGCAGAGGTCGGTTGGGAAGCCAAATTGTTGAACCTGTTCCCCAAAACGATGCTCGAGAAGAATTTAGGTCTGAAGGCAATTCGCCAGATATGGCTGACCACTGGCGCGCTTCTCCAAGTCTCTTTGTCCCTGACATTGGACGCAATCTCTCCGATGACATCAAGAGGGAGAGAAGGACAAGGTTTGGTTAGTAGACCTTGATGTTCGTTTGCCTTTACAAAGTGGGGACTAGTCATGGACCGGGTAGATGGGAAGAGGGATTAACAAAAGAGTGAGTAGATGGCGCGGGTGTGCACTAGTTGCTGGTGCCAGCAAAAATGGTACTAGTCTGAGGTTCTCACGGCGTGTCCTTTAAGTCGTCCTCGTCCCTCGGGTCCGTAGACGACCCTGAAAAGGAATGCAATCTAAATTCCAAGTCCGCAAAACTTGGGATAACAACACCCTGACCTTGAACCCGATGTTTCTGCGGTTGCGTCAGCTATCTCTTCCATATGAGCAAGGGAGGCAACTTGAAAACCGAATGGCGTCCTGGGGCATTACGAGATGTCTGAAACAGTCGTGGAGTCATTTATACACCTATTGAGGGTCAGACAATCAATCTCGTTCCTCTGCATGGGGGATGCTGTGGTGCAGACGTAAAGATGTTGATCGCATTAACCACATACTTGTAGGATTCAGCATGAAATATCTACATGTCCAAGGATTCTCTTGGGAAGCTCGACTAAGTTCATGCCCATGAAGTCACGATGCTGAGCAATGTTTGGTCGAGTCGTTGAGTGCTGGGCTTCATGTTCAGTAAGAAATTTATATTGTGGACATCAATGGCGTACCAGAATATTATGCACATCAAAGCTATTACTGGTGCTCCGCGAGCCGCAACTTCTGGATACCCAGACAAGAGACGGCTCAGGAGGATTCTCAGAGACGAGGACTAAGTGAAGTGTTACTATCGTTTTGACATACAGGAGCAAGTTTTGTGCATAGCTTGATCTTCTTCCAGGTTCAATAGCCCCGAGGCTAGAAGCCATTTGGTGGCGTTCTAGAGCCAGATCCTAAGACTTTTAATATCTCGGGCAGAATTTGCTTGTTTGTGATGTCTCCCTCAATGAGAGTGAGTTGCCGAGACTTGTTGGATAGAACAAACCAGAATCATCGTGGTGCGGGGATGATCTGTAAATCGTTGATACACCAATCGAACGGCCTTCAATGCCAAGTGTGATAATCCGACACATCCGGAAGCAGTCGAGTACCTTCATGGTAGTTCTGTGATCACTGTCCAGAGGCGGTCAGAGCAGCAGTGATGGATAGTAAGTTGCCAAGCAATCTTGCCATAGTGTGTAGCACCGTCAGCATATGAATGGGCTTTCGCGATCAGCCTATTACCCCGACACGAACAGACTCGGATGGCATTACAAGGACCTATTTTCATCTAGTGGAGACACCGGGGTAATTTTGTGCTGTATTCCAGTCTTGAGTGCTGGCTCGAGATGTTGAGAATACTGTGTTAGACGCTGGGATGGAGGGTTGCCGTTCAAGTCGATGTCACGTGACAACTGGTGTGGTCCTCAGGCGTTGCATTCATAAGGAGCTGTCGGTGGTCTATGTTCCTGCAATGGCTATTGTGCTCCTCGATGGTCTCCAGGTCGTTGGCCACAATGTCCAGCCAACGGAACCTCGCTACCAGGTTATGACTATCATCCTGGTCATTTCTCTTTTCGGTGGGCAGTTATCATCCAATCCCTGAACATACATTATCTCAACCTTTTCGTCATTGGCTCCAGCCGTCTCTTTCCCTGGCTTATCCAAAACTATCCCTTTTCTCAAGATTCCTCACATTGTGTTCTTCATAGGCAAGCATTTTGGCACAGGTGAGCTGTCAATCGATCATTCCCTGGAATCTTGCCTCAATGAAGTCCCGCACAATCTGACTTACGGTTTCAGGAGTTATCCTTGCCACTGCGTTCATACATCTCCTTCAGGACTCTTTCGAAGCTTTACAGAAGCCTCAAGTCAAGGAATACTTCAATCATGTCGGAAAATACACTGGTCTCATTATGTATGCCAGTCATTTCCTCTTGTTGCGATCCAGCTCACCATCGACAGCCTTGCATCGTTGCTGTCAATATTTCTCGTCGAATGTGAGTGTATAGCTTTATCCTCTTTCCATTTAAACTTACCTGTCGTGGTAGATCTATCTACATCTTACGTCGAACACCTTCATGCCGAGCCGTCCCAGCCTCCTACCCCCGTTTCCTCTCAATCCCCTTCTCCCCAACGGTCAAGACGGTCTAGCCTCAAAAGCTCTCCTACGCCTGCTGAAGCTATTCTTGCGATCCCTCAAACTCCTCAATTCCTCGATTCCGGTTCCCAGCAACTACCTGTCCTTCCCGCGCAATCCTCGAGAACAGACGAGACAACACCGCTATTGCGACCACCTCCCACGCAATCCACTCCTCATCTTAACCCGCCACCTGCACATGGGAATCACCATGCACACCGCACTCTTCTGCCTGCAATTGTCACGCAGGATGCTGCAGGCGTGGTCCCCATCGGGGTGCTCACAAACTCACCCCGGATCATAAAGATGCGTGGATGTGCATGCCTTGTGGATCATGCTTGCGTTTGCCCTGCTTCGGCATTCAATACGCACCCTCATACACCCCTAATCAAGGACACGACGTCACGAGAGCCCTCAAGATCAAGGCAGGCGATTGTAGCTAATATAGTGGAACCCCTTCCTCCCCTCACCGAAGTGGAAAGGGTAAGGCCGAGGAGCTCCGGAGAAGCTGACGACGAACAGGAGGCTAAACCCGCAATTGGAAGGAGGCGGCAGGTGGTTGGGCTGCTCGTGTTACAGTTAGGAATCATGATCCATTCTATCGTGATCGGATTGACGTTGGCAATCACAACTGGTGCCGATTTCAGTGAGTCTCTTACCTATCTCATATTCTCAGCGCTGAGCGAACTAATAACCTCAACAGCATCATTGACAACTGCTGTCGTGTTTCACCAGCTCTTTGAAGGGCTGTCGCTCGGTATTCGAATTGCTGCACTTCCTCCACTCCCTTCGAGCAAAGACGACGAAATATTACTCGAAGCAGAGGATTCTAACAAACCTGGGGCACACAGGAGCCGTAGGGTGTTCAGGAGGATATTGATGAAGATTGGTGGAGAACGTGGCGAAAGATGGCTGAAATGTTCGCTGGCTCTTCTATTTGCCATCACCACTCCCGTTGGAATAGGCTTGGGAATGATTGCATTCGAAGTTCGAAAGCAAAAGGAAGGAATCGAGCTGGGTAAGTCGCCTGCCTCCCTCACGAGCCAAAGATGACGATCTAATATCGTTCTCGGTAAATAGCTCGAATGTATCTCATACAAGGGCTCATGTCGGCGATCTCGGCTGGAATGCTGATATACGTCTCCACTGTGGAGATGATTGCTGGAGATTTTGTATTCGGTGACGTGGAGGGACACAGTCACCACGGTCATTCACATGATCTTCCTTCTGCGGGAGACGAGGAACATGCTCTCCCAGACCAGGCGAAATCGCCAAGCTCTCGATCTGACGACACTGCGGCCGATTCGAATCAGGAACCGACAGAGCCAGAAAACGAGCCTCATGGCGTAGAGGCAGATGAGGATCACTACCACCACCATCACCACCACCATCATGGTAAGATTGGCAAGAAAGTGCTTGCGGTGCTCAGCTTGTTGGCCGGTGTTGGCGGTATGGTTCTGGTCGGCTTGGGGGAGTAAATGCACTTTTGCTTCATTGTTCTGACTTTACGACCTGTCACGTATTCCTCATGGACCGATCTGTTTTCTGCATGTCATGTTTTGTTTTCGTTGTCTGTTGGCCGCATAATAATATTTAGAGTAGGTTTGTACAATCGGCCAGCCCTGTAATATTGTGGTATATATATTCGAGTATCTCTTGACTTTTGTCCCTTTGTGCTCGTTTCCGTCGAATGGCCCAACCAACGATGAGCACATGGTATCAGTACAGTCCCCAGATGAGGGAAGACCACAAATCCAGGAACTTGACTCAGAGTACACCTTTGAGTGCCAACTCGAGCCTCGATCCTGATGACAGAGTGAGCGTCATTGTCAGGCAAAATATTCGTTGAATCGCCATATTCCGTGGTGGGTGAGCACAGTACTATTTATCCCCGAAAATGGACATATCACAATATCTTGATCGAACTACCAAAAAATCTGAAGAACTGTCGGACGATATTATTATTAGACGGTGATACAGAGTCAAGCAGACAAAGTAGACAAACAGCGAGATGACAAGAAGGAGAAAAGAGGAGGAAGGAACGCGCCGACTTTGCGAGCCATGAATCTCAACGAACGAAATGGCGCACCAAGAGCATAGCTAGTTAGGTATGTATGAGCCTTTTTGAAATCCGCCGTCTATCGCAGTGGCTGTGTATTTTGTACCTCCCTAACCCCTGTCCCAGCCTCACTTCACTGAGTCCCTAGGGATAAGAGCATTTGGCGAGGGGTCAGACAACCCGTGTCGAGACATAATGACGATCCTCGTAGAGCCTGCCAGCTTAATCATCTTTTCGATCTCTTGACTCTTGTAGCTCCTTTTGTTCGTTCTCCCATCCTATACATTCCTTTGCAGGCATTATTGTGGAAGGATGCCGAGCGATTTATATTGTCGAATAGGGGGTTCGAGCTACGTATAGCCACGATCATTGGGCCAAGCAGTGGCCCGCCACGTCTTCTATTCCGGGGAGCCAGAGAAATTAACCCTTCTATGGAACGCCGCTTTGATCGATTGCCACAAGGCTATGCTTGTTGGTCTTATAGACAGCTTGTCCTACCTCTGTCCGTTGAAAGGGCAACACTGATGGTCTATAACCACTAGGAGGAAGTCAGTCAATTAGGATCGAGTATCGATTCGGAACTTCGCCTCTGAAATCGCTTCTCGCAGCCATGTTTGCCCACAATCAGGTTCATGCGTTTTTTCTTTTGTTTTAGCTTTAGTAGCAGGGACAGTAGAGGATGAAGCACCGAGCGGTGAATTATATAACAGAATTTATTGGAACTATATTAGGACTGTTAGAATTGAGGCCTTGAGGAATGTGAGAATTGAAGTCAGAATCGACCGTCGATTCTAATAATAACTGATCCAATAATAGAATACCATGGCTCACCTGACAGGTTGTCGCCGACCATACCTGAGCCCAAGCCTACTTCACACAAGAGCAATATGGAGCTAACGAGTCGACAATTCTGCCCACAAAGGAGTTTCGATGAGTAGGCAGTTTGTGTTGAGTCTTACACCGTTCCAGTGGCCATGCACAGATTCGAACCCGAGCTCTCCCATAAAAGTTAAATCAGTCGTTGACATTACTGGTGAAGAAGGTGAGGACTGTGACAACAATTGATCACAACAATCGATATATTGAACAGCAAGTGTGATATACTCACCTTAGCTACGAAGCTGAGCTACAAAATTAAGCATAAATACTATGCGAACGTGCACCTTCGGACATTTCTACCCCCATCCCGAACCGTATGTCTGAACCCGCGCCCCCAAATAATAGTCCGTCTCCATGCCCAATCTCCACACGGGGTATGAAGACAAGTTTGATTATTGGGTCAATTATCTCCAGCATCTGCTATGGAATCGTGGTATTCCTCGGATTACTCTGCTTCAATGCGCTGCGTCGTCAAACGGGGAGGCAAAGCCCACGTGTGCGAATTGGACTAATGTGCTGGGTCTTGGTTACGGCTATCGTTGGGACCACAGCCCAGGCATGGGACATCGCAGCTGTGATTACAGCTTTTCTTAATGGCTGTAGCCTGAGAGGCTTTAGCTTCCTGGAGCCCCCTTTCCTCCCCGGACTCTATTGCACTTGGCTGGTCATGCATTCCATAACAGATGGACTCCTTGTTTGTACAATTGTTGAACTATGCATACAAACAGTGACTGATCCATACCGATTGCAGGTGTGGCGCTGCTATGCAATTGCTGCTGGTCTTAAAAGGAGGTGGCTCTTGGCATGGCTAGTGCCCCTCACAGTATACATTGGAGTGATAGGTAAATGGTCCCTCTCGGTGACCCGCAGAAAACTGAAACTATAATTGAAGCCCTAGACATTGTGGGGCTCTCCAAGTCCAGCTCCCACCTTTCCCCTACTTTGGCCGATATCTTTCTCATAACTATCGTCGGGATCTCGCTTTTCTTGAACATAATAATCAGCTCAAGTCTTATCCTGCTCCTCCTCCACTGTAATAACATAGTAACAAGAGCATTGGGCAAGGGGTCAGGAAAAGTGTATCTCAATTTGACGACAATCCTCGTAGAGTCTGCCAGCTTAATCGTCCTTTCCGACGCGTTGTGTCTTGCGGCCCTTGTGCTTCACTCTCCCACTCGATTTATTGCGTTGCAAATGTGGGTTCAGATTCAGGTGGGGCAGTTCAGTGGTTCGCTCGGCAAAGTAAGAAAGCTAAATATCTAACTAGGCAATTGCAGCCTTGGTGATTATCTACCACGTTTCTCGGGGCGTTGATTATTTCAGTAACAAGGATGATGTCACTCAGGCTGACACCCTCGGACAAACTCATTAAAAAAAGTCCATCCTCCATGGGAAGCCAGAAGGGATATAGGTGTGCTAGTGTCGTTAGCAATTGGTTCTAAGGCTGGAAGCCAGTGGAACCAAACCAGCCAGGAGCAGAGTCGAGGCTAGCTATTTAGCGTATTGATTTACAATGATTTATATTGATTACACACAAATAAGGGGTCCAGTCAGTTTGTCGAGGGAAAGCCAAAAGGGGGATATGAGATTTGCCATACTCCCCTACATATGCGCGTGAGGAACTTCGAGAGTTATGTCATTGACTTGGTTTTCATGAGTGTGGTCTAGGTTCACCAGTCCAAACGAATCTCACTGTGCGTGGTCACCGATCTCTGAATCACTACGCAGCCCACACATACATCATTAAGTGCATCATTTCGCAGAGTATCACCGCCAACAATAAGTTATAGACCGTGAAACCAGGTATCCTCGAAAATCCATCATGTCCATTCTCTCAGAAATCGAAGAGGTCAAGCCCCAGTTCCACCCCTCCTGACGATGGAGATGCTGATACCGTTCTTTCCTCCAATGACTACATGTTGTTTTGTCTTCCCTGCGTGACAATACAAAAATCCTATAATGCTTTACAATATCTCTTGATCTTCTCCTGCAGGAAAAGATCTGGAGACAGCTGATTACAAGACCCCATTCCCGACAGTACCACTCAAACGCATTTCATCTCTGATTAGCGAGTTACCACCTCCCATCAAGGAGCTGTTATCCTTAGAAATTGAAATTACGGTAGGCGTGATGGGATATCCTGACACTGCAGACGTCGAGGAAGATTAAGAGTGTTGCAGAGGAGTTACTGAAATATTTACATTTTTAAACAGGGGCTCGAGCTATGTCAAGTGCGCCATGTCTTCTATTCCATCATGAAGCCATCGGAATTAGTGACCCTTCTATGGAATCATACCCCGATCGATTGCCACAAAGTTATGCTTGTGGGTCTCACGCTCATAGACAGCTTGCTCTATCTCCGTTTGTTGAGAGGGCAACAACAATGATCTATGTCTGTTAGTGGGAGCCAGTTGTTAGGATAGAGAGTTGTCGGTTCTGAGCCTCGATTCTGAGCCTCGATTCTGAAGTCATTTTGCTCACAGCCACGCCTGCCCACAATTGGGTTGATGCGGCATCTTTGCTTTTCGTTTGGCGTTAGTAACAGGGGCAGGGGAGGATAAAGTACCGAGCGATGAATTATGACTTAGTGAATAATTAAGTTGTTTAAAATAAATTATTGGAAATATGTCAGGACAGTCAGCTCGGATAGCGCGTAGTCAATTTAGCCAGAAATTCTTTTTAGTGTAGATAAACAGACACTTACCTGAAACCGTAAACCTCATATTTCCTTGTTAGTGCTATCCCCTCACTCCTTATGGAATGACCCGCCGTGTTCTTAACGTTTGTCTGCACTCTCATTACAAGGATTATATGGCCACGCAAGTACGCTCGTAAAGAGTGCAATAAGCAGAGCCCTGTCAATCACAGGATCAGCAGGCGAGATCGTCGGAGTGAGCGAGGAGACGATCAGGGAACTGATGACAACTACTCGAGGACCTACGTGAGAGGTAGATTAAAATAGGGCTCGAAGGGTATTCTCAACCTCCCCTCCTCTACTCCTCCATCGTCAACCTCTCAACGTAGCTCCTGATGCTCCCGCATCCTCATTATTTGCTGTCTGCCTTGATGGCTCCAGGCTCACGCTGCACCCATGAATAGACGTTCAAAGGACAATATATTCCGGAACGAAATGACGCACCAAGAACACGGCTGGTTATGTAAACTATTCTAAATCTGCGTTACCATAGTGGCATAACTGGGTATTTTGAACCTCCCCAACCCCTGCCCTAACCTCGCTCCACTGGGTTTCTTGATTTAAGAGCATTTGGCGAGGGTCCAGAAAAGCCATATCTCAACATAATGACGATCCTCGCAGAGTCTGCTACTTAGCTTGATCATCTTTTCCAATGTCTTGACTGTTGTTGCAGTTCTTTTGGTTCGCTCTCCAGTTCTGCACACTCCTTTGCAGACGCGATCTCAAATACAGGTAAGTACAGCTCAGTTGTTCGCTTGAAAAAGTAAACTGCTGAAATATTCGGCTGGGTGATCACATCCTTGTTGATTATCTATGAAGTTGCTCAAGGTGTTGACTGTCACTTCGGTACCGAGGATGATGTCACCTGCCACACCCTACGAAACTCACCAAATCATCCATTCTTGATGTGAAGCCAGAAGGGATATAGTAGGTGTACCTGTTACTGTCGTTATCGGCTGGTTCCAAGACCGTGAGCTTGTGAAACTAAACCAGCCAGGAAAGGAGTCGAGGCCGGCTACTGAACCTACTGATGATAGTAGTTTATCCTAATCGCACAAACAAAAGGTCGAGTCGGTTTATCGAGGAGAAAACAAAATGGGGATACGAGATTTGCCATTCTCCCTTACCTATGCCCATGAGGAACCTCGAAAATTACGTCTTTGACTTGATTTTCACGAGCGTAGGCTAGATTCGCCGGTCCAATCGAATCCCACTTTGCGTGGTTGGCCATCTCTGAATCACTACACAGCCCACACATACATCAATAAGTGCACCATGTCGCAGAATATCACCGCCAGCAATTTATAGGCCATGAAGCTAGATATCCTCGAAAAGCCATAATGTCCTTTCTCTCGGAATTGAAGAAGACAAGCCTCAGTCCTACCCCTCCTGGAATGATGAAGATGCTGATACCATTCTTTCCCTCCATGGCTGTATGTTGTTTTGTCCTCCCCGCGTTGCGCTGCAAAAATAACCGGATACTTTGTGATATCTCTGAATCTTCTCCTTCAGGAAAAGATCTGGAGATAGCTGAATACAAGATTTCATTCCCGACAGTACCACTCAAATGCGTCTTGTGCCCGACTAGCAAGTTACAACTTCCCATCAAGAAGCTGTTATTCTTCGACATTGAAACTATGGGAGACGTGATGTGATATCTTGACACTCCAGACGTCGAGGGGGGTTAGGAGCATTGTGGGGAAGTTGCTGAAATATTTTCATGGAGGGTCGAGCTACACACAGCCGCAATCATCGCGCCATGTCTTCTATTCCGCGAAGCCAGAGAAAGTAACCCTTCTATGGAACTACATTTCGATCAATTGCCACAAAGCTATGCTTGTAGGTCTCACGCGCATAGACAGTTCGCCCTATCTCTGTCCGTTGAAAGGGCAACGACAATGATCTACGACTGTTAGTGGGAGTCAGTTGCTAGGGTTGAGAGTCGTCGGTTCTGAGCCTCGATTCTGAAGTCGTTGCTCACAGCCATGTTTGTCCACAATCGGGTTCATGCGGCGTCTTTGCTTTAGGTTTGGCGTTAGTAACAGGGGCGAGGGAAGATGGATGAGTTATGACTCAGTGAGGGATTAGGTTATTTAATAGAAATTATTGAAAATATGTCAGGATAGTCAGAATCGAAGAACGTGAGAATCGACCTGGGAATCAAAGTCAGAATCAACCATCATGCATCAGTTTTAATAACTGAGCCAATAATACTATCACGGCTCACCTGGCAGAATGTCGTCGACAAAACCTGAGCCTAAGCCTGCCCCTGTCATACAAGAGCGATGTGGAGCTAACGAGTCGACAGTTCTGCTGCTCACGGAGGAGTTTCTGTGGGTAGGCAGCTTGTGGCGAACCCTAAACCGTTCCACCGGCCATATGCAGATTTGAACATGTATTTTCACATAAAATCAAAACGGTCATTGACATCATTGGTGGAGAAGGTAAGGATTACGACAAAATTGATTGCAACAATCGATATGTTGAACAGCAGGTGTATCACGCTCACCGTGACTACAAAGTAGAGCTGCAAGATTAAGCATAAATAATCTGCACACACGCATCTTCAGACTTATTTGTCCCACTCCCAAACTGTATGTCCGAATCTGCAATTCCAAACTTGAAGAGTCCATCTCTCTGCCCATTTTCTATACCGGTTATAGGGGCAAGCTTGCTTATTGGATCAAATATCTCCAGCGTCTGTTATGGAATCATGGTATTCCTTGGATTTCTCTCCTTTAATGCACTGCGTCGTCAAACGGTCAAGAGACAGACTCCGCGTCTGCGAAACGGCTTAATGATCTGGGTCGTGGTTACGGTTATCGTTGGGACTATAGCCCAGGCATGGGACATTGCAACTGTGAATGCAGCCCTAGTTGGCGGCTGTGAAGCCATTCTCTTTCTGAAACGCCCTTATCTCCCCGGAGTATATGGCACTTGCCTAGTCATGAATGTCATAACGGACGGACTCCTTGTTCGTGCATTTGAACCACGTATACGACTAGTGGCTAATTTATACTGATGGCAGGTGTGGCGCTGCTATGCGATTGCTACTGGTCTAAAACGGATGTGGCTCCTGGCATGGCTAGTGCCTTTCATAATATATGTTGGAATAATAGGTAAGCGGACACTTTCAGAGGCTTGCAGATAGCTGAAATGATGATTTTAGTCTTGGAAATTTTAGCGCTCTCTAAGTTCAACTCTTCAGGCCCTGCTGTGGCTGGGCTCTTGCTCGCAATTACTTGCGGGACCTCGCTTTTCCTGAACGTGATAATCAGTTCAAGCATCATACTCCTCCTCCGCTACAATAACATGACAACAAGAGCATTGGGCAAGGGGTCAGGAAAGCTGTATCTCAACTTGATGACAATCCTTGTAGAGTCTGCCAGCTTAATCATCCTTGCCGATCTGTTGTGTCTTGTACCCCTCATGCTTCGCTCTCAGGCTGCTCTACTTATTTCGTTACAAACATGGGTTCAAATACAGGTAGGGCAGCTCCGTTGTTTACCTGACAAAGTAAAGATGCTAAATATACAACTAGGCAATTGCAGCTTTGGTGATTATCTACCAAGTCGCTCAGGGCGTTGATTATTTAAGCAAAAAGGATGATGTCACTGGGACCCTTACACAAATTTGTTAAAAAAGCCCAAAGGAACGTAGATGTAGTATACCGGTGGTTTGTATTAAGTATACAGACAACTCGGGATCCAGCTGTCACGGTTAACTGCCAAACTTTCAAAGCGATCGTCACATTTCACTCGATAAGCACCATTATCTGACCAAGAATCTTGCCCTCGCGTCTTTCTCTTTCTTGAGCTAAGAACATCTCCGGCACAATGAGTTTCACCACAAGGATCCTTCTTACCCCTTTTAACATCTCCTTCACATCCTTCCCCTGAAGGCAGGAGTATCATCTCCTGGCCTATCATCCTTCCCACACCTGATTTAAATATCTTTTTGGCACAGATCAGGACGTCTAAACGAGCTCGATCCGTACGATGAATGCCCGAGAAGAGTAGCTAAAGGCTATTTATTTGGCTATGGTTTCTGATGAAACTCGCTTTGCGCGGTCCGCAGTATTCATTAAACCTACACAATAACCATCATCCTTAGTAATGTCGGCTGAGTTTGCGCAACACATCTAAAAGCCTGGCTTCTCAAGCATGGTATGGACGCCACCTGGCCTTTAGGCACCTAGATGGCATTAAATACTGTTGCATAGGAGATTGAGAGAACGTCTTGTGATGAGAGATCAATTATCGAGCATAAAGTAGTGAGAACTACCAAAATCTTAAGAATTCACGAAGACAGTGCAAGTCAACGATTCGTAGATTTAGTCTCCACAAGATCGGATACTATACTCCTCGTACTGGAAACTACTTAGGCCTCATCAAACACCCACCTCTGAGCGTCGCCATTGCCCCGGTCCACGACCACCCTAGATCCTGATTCAACGTTCCCATCTTGACCCGTAATGGATACAGAGAAATCATATGGCGTAAGGCGTTGAAAGTTGTAGGCCCAGGCTTGATTTAGGTCGTTTCCTCTGACATTCATCTGAAGAACCGTTCCGGGAGGAACATTTCTGAAGGGATCCACAGCAAAAGATTTATGAGTAACGAGGTGCCTTGACATGCACGTTTGACCTCACTTTGGACTCCAGGTAACTCGAGGAAGAGTCCAGAACTGTTACTGACCAGGCGGCCCCTTTCATAGGTCCATAGCTGGTTACCAAAATTGGATCCTTGCCTATCCCAGAGGATAAGACCTGCGCCAGGCTGAACAACGGAATGAATATCTTCAAACGAACATTGCATTTGAAGTAGAACACAAACCTCCGTGCTCCCACCCTCAACGTCAAGGATCTTTCCAGATTGGATGTTACGAATGAAGAAAGGGTTGGAAGGGAACTGAGCAAGAGTGGCCGTGGATAGGGTGAGGAGTGTCAAGGAAAGTTTCGCAAACATTATGAGAGAAAATCACTTGGGAGGTACTACGAGTGTTGGCAAGTGGTTAACGATTGAACCCCCAAGGACGAGGCTTTTATGCGTTTAGCTCCTATATCGTTTCTGCGGAAACATGACTATCGCGGGCCGGCAAGTAAAACAATATCTGGCACTCCAGTGCTAGAAGCCTACAAATTATGTGCGGGGTTAGTGCAGAAAGGTATAAAAATTCACCTGTTCGGTTGTGATTGTCGTTCTGTCGGCCGCCATCAGCATCCAAACTTCTGAACGCGCTCCCATCCAGGCCGAAGCGATCAACATCTCAATCCAAACGCTAGTGACAAAGGTTAGATCGACAGTACTCAAACATGGTAAAGCGGTATTGATCTAGAATGTCATTTGCATATTTGCGGAAAATGAAGCATGAAGCGAGCCGAAGGAGTTTCGAGCATTTCCATCACGGGATCAACAGATAGTCAAAGACAGGTGCTGGTGCAACAAACACGCATTGCATTTTCGCACTGTGAGAGCAAGAAGTTGTCGGAGCTTCCTAGCTCAGAGGAGCCGTCCAGTTGGAGCCACAAATAAAGGCACAGCAAGACCTCATGCGGGAGCTCGAAGGACGCCTAGTTGAAGATTTGAGCACCAGTGAACATCGTGTCTCCAGCTCTGAGTGCTTGAACACATCGATCACGCCCACTGTCATTACAAGAACTTCTGGCGTGGAAGCTTGGAGTTTCAGAAGAGGTACTATGTAATATATGACAGTGTATGTCGCATCGAAGGTACTTACTATGTCGAAGTGTAACAGAAGCGACGATTTTCGACAGCACTCCGGAAGCGAATTCAGCTCTGCGAGATAATACGGTAGCGAATACGTGGAATGGACTGTCAGATGTGCTTACAATCATCTCTGTAATAATCCATAGCAGTTCGTAGAAGGTCCAAACTATGGGTAGCCTGATGTCAGTTAATCGAACGAAGTTTATCGCCAGCATTCAATGTTTCAACTCACGGTCTCCAGTTTATGGACTGAGTTTACTTGAGATTTAAAGCTGAGCTACTCAAATTGCAGGCTCTGCAGGATTCGACTCTGCCATACGACCCAGTCTCTACCTCATCAGATCTTCAGTATTCCAATATATCTTGGGTAAGCAGTATCTACTCACGATGGCGTCGTCTTTTATTGGCGTAGAGTATCGAACACTTCTGAAAGAATAATGGGAGAACGGCCTATACCAACTACGTCTAATCTTCCCTTGCTTCTCGTCTTCTATTTGGAGTCTTTTCTGTTCCCCTGATTGCTAAGCTGACTAACTTGCCGGTAAAACGCGAGCGACAAGGACCCCTTTCACGATCAGAGCACCTTCCAATAAACCATCTCGACGAGGAGAACACAGTCACATTAATGGTATCAATATCATGACTTCTACTAAACCTCTTAGCGCGTTGAACCCAACATCGTCTGCCATCTAAACATGAAAAGAAAAGACCGACTCAATCAAATACGAACAAGTATGGCCATATACAGAATCTGCAACACCGCCTCGAAAAATAGGAAAGTAATCCTTCTCCGTCGTTGCGCAGGATTAACTGTTACAGTCGTCGTAGGATTAGGATTTGTCGAGATGGATATTGAAGGATCTGGGAGAACGACGGAGCGGAGGGATCGAAGCTGAGGAATTGCCCAGGTCAGCTAAATATAGTACTTGGAAATAAAGAGGTGCCGCACAAGGAAGAACGCATTTGCAAGGAAAGAGTAAATAAAAACTAGCGTCCATAGCGGGCCAGATTTAAGGAAACCAGCAAGAATGGTCGCAATGACACTGGAAATTGACTTTGGTGTGAGCAATCACTGAATCACAAACTTTTCTAGAATAAGCACTTACCCCACGAATTTGTATCCGCCATAAGCAATCAAGTCTACTACTTGACTCGAGCCTTGGATGTTAAGGAAATAGCAGCCAAGTTGTACAAAAATGAAGTCAAGAACGACGACTGCGATTGCGCGTGAAGCTGATTCTCCAAGAATCTGGTCATAAATCCGTATGAGCTTTAGAACGATAGCTGAGAATTTATTTATCTGTACCTTCGGGTTGAAGTTCTTCTCCAAGCCTTTGTGAATGGCAGTGAGGAGGATATAGGTAACAATAGCCATGACTACACAGGTACTTAATAAGAGACAACGATACGATAAAAGACCAACTCACCAGGAATATACAAATCTGGGCTATTTATGTCTTCCCTCGGCGGTTGCCATTCACTTTGGCCATTCTCAGTCCGTCTAACCTTCCTTACCCAAGGCTTATGCATCCAAGGGAACAAAATTAATTTGAGCTTGAGCATGACATAAGAGTTGGACACGTTGAAGTGGTGCTTGAGGTTCGTCGATGGGAAGAGCGTACCAAACTGCAAAAAATAAATTCAGATAAAACGTCAGAGGGTTATACACAAGAAACTCACGTTTCGTTGCATGTATTCCTGGCCTGCAGCGACTGCACTGTGCCCGAGTTGCATTCCCAGTTGTGCAGTTGCACCGTCGATACCCCATGCACCAAAGTCCGGTGGTGGTATGTTGCCTGCTCCGTTTGCTGCGGCCATATTTCCTGATGGAGGGACACCTTGACTGGACGGGTGGTATCCGCCTTGAGGATGTTGGGAAGGCTGTGGTTGGTTGTGTGCAAAAGGACTGGTATAAGCTGGAACGTGTCCAGGTACATAACCCTGCATAGCTGGGGCGGATTGTTGTTGTGGACCAGGTGAAGAGGAATATCGCTGGTAACCCTGGGGAGAAACGGGAGTTGACGGTGGTTCTGGGATGTAAGCAGGATGAGTTGGAACTGGATGGCGGAGTGGAGGAGGAGACTGTGACTGGAACTGCGACATTTTCGTGAAGCGCGTCAAGCAGAAATATTGCTTTTGGATTTGCAGTCGACGTGTTGGGACGTGGTCGTATCCGGCGCCTTCAGTCTCAAACAAGTACAAACACATAAGCGCTCGACCCATTCGTTCTTCTCAACTCATGTCCTTCCACTTACACTCGACGTGGCCAGTAGCCATGAAAAGTTGCAAGAATTGTATTGAAATCACCAATTCAATTATTATTTCACAAAAGTGCTAGAACCTCTTTATTTTGTTCCTTTGCGGACTTTGGGCCTTGACTAGGGATAAGAAAATCAAAGATCGGCGATACAGTCTCGCAGAAGCGTCAAGCAACCACTGGAACTGCAGAGTACTTCTTCGAGCTCTCGCCAGGCAGGGTTCAGGGCCGACACCTTTGAGCCACCTTGTTCGGCGAAAGGAGAGACAAGCAAACGGTAAATAATTCCAAGAAACACAAGCGGATTACAAAATGTAAGGGATTTCAAAAACACGACCAGTCATTCCTGAAGGGTGAAGCGATCTCAGCTTCGTTACCCAAGAATACATCAAGAACATCGACAATCAGATTAAGACGCTCTAGTTTGCAAAGATTTTGAAGCGCTGCGCCAGTGAGCAAAGTTCCTATTTCGACTAGCAATTACTTAAATTAGCCTTTCACTGCTTATAACATATATAGCCATCACACTCACCTGTCTAGTGTCGCGAGACGTGTAACTCAAGTTCCACAATGTTCATGCCAAGACATCTCAGGAATTGAACAACGGGACTTCCAATGGAAATCAAGAATGAGCTCAGAGGCTCCCAAAAGTGTAACTCCAGGCGGCCATTAGGACTATCAATCTTTGCAACGTGTGCAGGTGTAAATAGTCATTATTTCTGGTCCAGCATTAGGTTCGCTGTTGCATGTCAGACTAGGATAAAAAAGCCAAATTGCGAGGGAAGTAGCCAATGAAATGACAAGTTAGAAAATGAATGCTTCAAGTTCTCCCATCTTCTGACCGTGGCAAGCAACGAGCATCACACAGGCTTTTACAGGCAGTGCGGAAACGGCTTGGTGAAACACCTAGAGCTCGTGCCCCGTCCGACGTCAGGGAATGCTGAGATCATCGAGAAAGCACGATTAACACATAGGGTAAACAGCAGACTGAAAATATGACACGGGTTCAACCCTACGTATCCTCAGCTGCAAAAGCGAGTAAAATAAATATGAGGCAGCAGTTCGCTCTAGAGCCTGGACCAGTGAAGGGTACAACGGTGCAGGGCAATGAATGTGGCTGCAATCCCTCCGGCAGAACTGTCGACATCGGCAAGATTCCCGGCTTACCAGCAACAAGTAGTTCGGGCATGATGAAGCACAGAATTAAGCCGGGACTAAAGCACTCTGAGCTGGCTCTAAGTAACTGAGAAACAATCCTGGGTGTGTTGAAACTCCGCGAATCCTTCCTTCCCTTCATTCAGGGAGCTGTATTTCCCTATAACAGCCCCAGCTGTTCCCTGCAAGGATTGTCGGAAACCAAGCGGCAGAATGCATCCGGAGCCTGGCGGGTGCTTGTCCCGGGCTAAGTGCGCAGCGTAGAAGAACAAGACCAGTAGGACGATGGACTGAGCAAGGTATGAGCGCTTGAGCCTCAGCTATACTACTCGGGCTCCCGGGACAGAGCATGTCCTGGTTTCAGAAGTTAGAAAGAGTCCGCAAGAGATTTGCTCAGAAACCTCTTCACATGTGATGGTGTGATGGCAACAAAGTTGAACAAATCAGGTTACCCCTAACGCCTTCAAAGTTGATCACGTTTTCCCACTATTCCCAGTCACTCCCAAAGTTCCTCATCTCTACTTTCTCTTGACTCTCGACTGAATCGACAATGAAGAACAAGAACAAGCAGACGAAATTCCCAGTCGTATGTTTCTACACAATTTGCCCCGGTTTCCCGTATTCTAATCTCCTCTTTGTGCCCGGCATAATGTAGGCTCGAATAAAAAAGATCATGCAAAAAGACGAGGAAGTGGGCAAAGTGGCGCAGGCGACACCTATAGTCATATGTCCGTACCGTTAAACCTTCTTATTTCCTCATATTTGGGCCTGACTTTCGTGGGGAATGTAGCCAAAGCTCTTGAGCTATTCCTTGGACTCTTGATCGACGAATCATGTAGAATCACCACCGACCGCGGGTCGAAAAAAGTCGAAGCATATCATCTGTACGCCACTTTATAGTATCTCCGTGTGTAGCCTTGCTGACTCCGACCACCTTCCTCGTTGCTTTGCTATGATTTGGCCGGTCTCTACCATCTTGACACCTCTACACCCCTGGGCTCTTTGCTGTCGCCTTCGTCTACCTCACTTGCGCTGTCGCACTCTACCCGCGCCGTTATGCACTCTCGTCGGTCTCGTCATCAAACCAGCAAACACGCTGTCGAAACGACAGAGATGTTCGACTTCTTGAAGGAAATCGTTGAAGCTGTACCTGATCCAACTGCTGGCGGAACAATCGACCTAGAGGCCGAAGCAAACGCGGAAGGCAAGAAGAAACGCAAGTCTAAGAAGGCCACTAATCTCGGTGCCGCTGACGGAGAAGCGGTTGCCGCACCCAAACGGCGAAGGAAGAAGAAAGTCGACGCCGAAGAGGAGGACGGTGCAGATGCTGTCGCCCTTGCCCCTAGTGGTAGTGAGAAGGGAAAGAAGGGACTGAAACGAGAGGAGAAGGAAGAGGATCAGGATACGGATATGTATGATCGAGAAGATGATCCAGAGGAGGAACGTGCTACGTTCCGGAGGAAGAGCCCAGATGACGATGATGACTGGCAAGACTGATGGACAGTATGTTTTTTGCTTGTGTGTAAAGTATAGAATACAGTTTGCTTCTGATATAGAGCTTCTAGGTTGTCGCTTCGTACACTTGATAATACCTTTGGAATGCCGCAAAACTGTGGTTCGACAATGGGGCAGTTCCTACCTGGGTAACCTGTTGAGAACTGGTCCTCTCTCATCACCACGAAAGCAAATGGGATTTGTGTATTTGAGCATTGTGCGCTGAAATGTGCTTTGCTATTGCAAGCTCCGGTACCCATGAATTAACTGACATATCTAGGACCGCCGAAGATGACTCGACTGGACCTTCGATAGAGTCGCAGAGGTCGTTTTGAACAATGGGCAGGAATCTCACACGACCGAAATGGACCAGAACTTCCGCAATAGGGGAATCATAAGCCTGAATTGGGTCTCATCCCTCTGCTTGAACGCCACAAGGCAAATTGTCTCCGGAGGTCCGCTACATAGCTCCTTCGAGCTTTAACGTCTTGTTCTTAAAGTAAAGGTTATCATGAGGTTGGCTATACTGCTTAGTACCGGTAGGCACAGACGCGGGCCACCCCATATCATCCCTACAAAAATAGCCTTTTGGGCTCATGTGAATAGCTTACCTCATGGATTTCATCTATCTGGAGTTAGGCAAGGGATTGATATCACCCAATAACAAGCCCAGTGGAGGAAAGTGGAGGATGTTGATTCATAATAATTTGCTCGAGCTGGGTGCGTTTTAAATGATTGTTCATCTGAGATAACCGCGAAAAGAACAGGAGATAGGTGTATTGCATTTTTATTAAGTACAGCTTTTTTTTTCAGGGCTCATGTGGTGTCTGCGAAGCAAGGGGTAAGCCCATGAGCGAAGAATCCATGAAGAACACACATCACTCACATTTTACACTAACTCGGCTTCCCCCCTCGCCACGAGGTGTTCCACAACCGAAAAATGAGTTAACGAGATGTGACCTTTGGTCATCTCATGCCTTGTTCCGCTGTAGTGGAATGAGTATTCAGTTAAATGCTAGGAAATGCAGAAGAGGGGAAGACGCACTCTGGTAATATAACAGGCGGACAATCCTTCAAAGCATGTACAAACACAGGTCTCGTTGTGTCTGGAGTTGTCACTGTACACAACGCGATACACAATTAACCACCCTCCGCCAGAGACTAAGGCGAGAATAAGCCCGCAAGTACGCACTCATAGGGGGCATGTAGTAAGGCACCTCATCGTCCAAATGTCTCTGTGGCTCCGGCAAACTTTGCAGTACCGAAAAACTGAAATGGCGATCGTTTAAATCGGCGTGTCGACTTGCATAGTCTCGTTCAGAAGCAGTTAGACACGTTTGGATGGCCGGTGAGGACGTTATGTAGCGTGCGTATTTTTCTATCTTGTATAATCGCGTGCGGACGTAAGATCTGACGATGAACTTGACGCGCTCAACATCAAGTTGTACGAGTGTAATTCGTAGGTGCTCGTCGTCTGACGTTGAGGGATCTCCTCGCAATGTCTGCACAGCCTCAGACTATCTGCCATTGTATTAGCGCTCATATTTACACCTGAAAAAAAAGGCAAGGACGGTACCTGTCTCCGGAGATGGTCCAATATTGAGGATAGCAGCGCCTCTTGAGCGGGTAAAATCTCTGGCGCGTGTCGCTCGTTCATCCAATGTCTAATCAACAACTCGAGTGGTGTTTCCTCTTTCTGTGGTATCAGATCCAATGCAGCCAATGCAGGCTGAGGAGGAGCCATCCGAACATCTGCGTCCCATTCGTCGTCCCAATTCGACATGTTTGATAGTGGGTGATGGTGGACAAGGGTGGGAACAAATAGACGCCCAGTCCTGATCACAATAACATTCCATTTCCTTAAGCCAAAAACACTGACAAACGGATATTCTTTACTATGGTTAGAGCAGATGGCACCAGTCGTTGGCCTTGAATCAAGCAGTGACCCCGCACAAAATTTCACTCACGCTCTACTCTTCATCGCGATAGCCATCGGGATGCTCTCTTTTGTCTGTGCTTTTCTCTTCTCTGCGTACAAGCTTGGATCTTTCCTAGTCAATGCGTTCCATCATAGCACCACCACCACCACCACTTGCCAGCCACCACTTCTCGCGTCACAAGACCTTTCGCCCGCTCGGACTACTACTACTACGAGTCCGATGGTGATGATAGAAGAAAGCACCAAACTTGACTCTCACTCCTCAATATCGCTCAGTAATTCACGAGCACTGTGGGCGACACTCGTTGACGACACGGTCGGTGCACATCCACACGCTCTTCCATGGGACCAACGCGTATTTCCACCTGGATACCTCAGTTACATTCATCTCCCCGTTACTTTCCCTTCTTTACCGTCAGCCACACGCGTAGGACTTGTCATTAAACAGTACAAGACTCCGAAGATATGATGGGCTTTCTTGATGAGACAAGAAGGAGCTATGATATACTCGAATCATTATACACTTTTCGCTTCCCCAATTCAAAGCTTAATTGATGAACATGATGACTGCACTCGCGTCTGGACTGGTGTCTAAGTCTCAGAAATCCTCTCGGCTTCGTACATCCTCGCCGTTCGCCTCTCTTGATCTCAACGTCGACGCATGGACAGCTCAGTGTAACTATCACTATAACCCACACTCTCTCTGGTGCCTCCGTCGTGCCTTCGGGCTACTTTCGCTCTACTTGTGTGTCGCCCCTCTCCTGCTATATAGGCACCACTGGGGACGGCGGCATCGGTTATAGGAATTATTATGCACTAATTAAAGTACAAAAAAGCATTATCTATACTTTGGTACCTGCCATACCATCCGACAAAGACTCCTCGTCCCGAGCACTACCAATCTTTTCGGACTTCGTGTTCCCGATTTGAATAATAGAAGCCTCGCCAGTGCTTTCGCTCTGCGAGTCCGAATGCTCATGCAGCGACGTAGGATGACCATCGTCACGAGTGACAGTGGTCGAGGTGAAAATTTCAAACCTAATTTCGCCAGGTTTGGCTCTTCCTAATCCCCGGTAGTAGATGCGCTGATTCAAGAGCACCATAAAAGAGTTACTGTAACTAGAAAAACGATTGATGATGAGATGCCGCTTGGATCGGTCAAAGGTACAACAGCTGGCATACATTTTACCGAGCGTATAGCCACTATCAAGTGTTTCAAAGGATAGTATTAGTGACCGTGAGAGGACACAATAAAAAGACATACATTGTCATGAATAGATTTGTTTTCTGTGCACAGCCGCGGACAAAGCTCAGTTCAGCAGAATCAACGGAAGAAATCACGGAGAATACATACGCCAGGTTTGACAGATGGGTGAACGAAAAGGATCATAAGTGCAACCGCGTGTAGCGCTAATGAGAAATCAATATCAGCAGCCAAGAAAGGATCACAAGATTCTTAAATTTACTAGTCAAGGCATTCGTCTCTATTGTTAGCATGATGAGTCGCTGGATAGTAGCCGTAGTGTTGGGACTTGTCTTCCTCGATTGGTATTTCAACAACTTGAAAAACGTGGGTGTCGGCATCCCTTGATGCTTTGCAAAAAGTTCATAGGTGGACATACCAAGTGGATCATGCCAACGGTGATAACGATATCAGTAATAGCAGCCAGGGCCACCCAGATCTAATAATGTAACAATCATGGTCAGTGTTCAGTGCTTTGGCTCTTCCAAGGCATACGGACATAGTCTAGAACCAAGTATACAGGCCCAATGGTTTTCGTGACTGCGTCCTAATGCCCATCAATGAGATAGATGCAGTGGCTGCAAAATTGATATGGGCTCTCACATGAGCGCCAACAGCCATACCAGCCACGCAACTCGAGAGAGAAAGCTAAAAGCATAAAAACTAATTAGTATCTCTATAAATATGAAGAGATACAATTGCACCCACAAATCCAATTATCACTGGCATGATCCTACATCCTCCCAACACCCACATTCTCCAGCAATAAACAAGCTGCACGACAAATGCGATAATACCGTCCATGAATGGCCCGTTGATACTTCCCAAGTGAACATTACGCTCGATAACAGCGGAATCACCAAAATGGTACGCAAACCAAAAAATGAGGTCGCTCATTGACATAAAAGTCTGGATAGAGTCCACCAGGAAAAGGAAATGCACTAGATAATAGAGTAAGTGACGATAGTAGTAGACCAAATAAGCCAGACTCCAGATACATGCCTATGCCTTGCAACCATTTTGCGTCCCTGGGAGCATTGTTGAGGTACATAACTGTAATCGTGGATGTGAGACAAGTCAGAATAGAATCTGAGATACAATAAACGAACAGTATTGCATCGTCAAGATTCCATACAGCCACCAGTTCAGGGTTATACCAACCAGCTGTAATTGGATTCCGCAGATGAGAGGGAGGGGGTGCCATTATGCTATCAAAGATAGACCTACTGGTGGTCCCGTCCTACGGAGCTCTGTGAGAACACAACGAGAAGAGGCGCACATATTTTTACTCACATCCATGAGCTAACGTTTGTCATGACAGATCTTGAAGGTAGTACTCGTTAGGCAGCAGCCTAAGAAATGGATACATGGGCCCTCGCTTGGTTAGTGGGTTTTATCCAAAATCCCAAATCACTGAATACAACAATCTGATATTGACCGCAATGCAACAGCCTATTAATAAAGGGACCGAACAGTGAACGTTTGAACAACCATAAGCTCAACCTCCCATATGACCCTTATCGTTTCAAACTAGATAACCTAATTTCAGCATACATCATGATCTCCAATCTTGGCCATGATGACAGAGGGCTGTATGAGACCGTAAAATAATCCGGTGCCAAGGCGAAGTCGGTGATCAAGCTACCAAATATCCCGTTCTCTGTTTATTTGATTTGCTAATGAACGCGCGAGCAGACTCCCGTCCCAGGGGCTGGTCCATAAACTCTGATTTTCTGGAGGGCTCAAAGTATCCAACTCTCACGCACGGGTCTATATCCTCTGAAAAATACTATGCGTCAGCTAGAACCCACCACTCAATGATAGAAATCGCATAGAGTCCTTTCTTGTAGTGTTGATTATTACCAAGGTACTACGGCTTTGGGAGTACCATCAACGTCATCAGAGTGGGGCGGTAAATAGTGGCGGCTGGCCGGTAGATTTCATGCATCACAGTACTGATATTGATGAACGAGAGGCCAAAGGAAGAGAGGATATTTTGAGATAACACTGATTGAAATGGATATAAGGCCTTTTGTATATGCATCAACCACGAGTCTGATGTACTCCCGAGATGAGATATGGGCAGTATATACTTTCGGCATCCATTGAGAGTGTCGAGGACTACCAAAGCCTTTTCAAGTGTAATGTGGACGGGTAGCATATAGATAGAGAGGGTGAATCTTCAAGCTTCAAGAGCGATAGTAATCAATTAGCTTTAACACGAGTCCCCCAAAGCACTTTCTGACGAACATATCTTTTTTTTTCGGTGAATTGAGATATATGCTCCGTACAAAAAAAAAAAAAGGCCAGACCAATCGTAGCATTCAATCATTCCGAGATGATGAAACCGGATAACCCTTTGACCATGTTACCAGGAGCTGAGAAAATACGGCCAAAATACACAAAGTGATGAGTAGCACCGCTTGCGATTACAAAACGTACGTTGAAGAGTCCTTAGACCCGGGGCGTAGAAATTGGTTTCAGGGAGCATAAAATCCGTGTCGACAGGATCACTTCGGCGTGGGTGTGAATCAGTAGAGCTACAAATACCAGTATTTGATCAACGCCTCTGAAATGACCAACACTTATTTCAGATTTCACGAGTGTCTTGACGTAATAGCCCTGTGGGTCGATGAGAAACTCATCCTATTGGGGCTCCCCAGAAGAAGTAAGGTGATATCAGTCCTCGAAGGTCTGAGCGCTCCGTGGTCCTTTACATTGCCGTCGAAAATCTCGACGAATATAACCGTAGTGAGTACGTCGTCGGATTGGATTGTGAAGACAAGTCGGTTTGGAACAGCTACCTTGATAAATTGCCTGATCTTTTGAGACTCGAACGTTGAGGCTAGCCAGTCGGCTAAGAGCGTGCGAGAGATTTTATAGTCCATGGTCGGATAGGACGCGAGGAGATTTATACGAGGCGGTGGATATCTAGAATGCAAGGTACAACAAGAATTCAAACAATAGCGAGAAGAACATGACATAGAGCGAGTGTCAGAGGAATATAATAAACCAGGTAACATACATAACATTATTATCTCCGTCCTAGAGCGATAATCCCTTCCGAGTTCCGCCTCGTGACGTCCGCTAACTTCGGGATACGTCTTCAAGCTTCCCCATTCTCGACCAGCTTGCCGCAAATAATATACTTGTTCGAGAAATGCTCGATCCAGCCTGTCAGACGATGTGTCAGTACTACCGCCACATGCAATGGAACAAGTATTCTGGGCGTACCCTTCATATTATCACTACACCCAACATATCATAACATGAGTGAATAAGCCTCCATACTAACTTGTGGAATAGAGAGGGAAAACGCACATTTCTTCAGGCTTCAAATCTTCCAGCTTATCTATCGGCTGGTCGATGGGCGTCAACATCTCTACAACAACGACATTCAGTCACCAGCAGAAATCATTCAGAAAAACGCTGACCCAAATCGAAGCTCTGCTTCGCCATACCCCTAGAGGCATCTCTTCCCGCAAAATTGCCATACATACCATCTACAGTAGACATGGTAATCAGTATACCGCACCCTCATTCCAAGCCCCGCTACTCTCGCCCACATTGGACGTAATGGGAGACCAAACACTTACTAGGTCCATAGAAATTCCTCCCCGAGGTTACATCGAATACAATCCTATTAATGGCCAACAATATCCTTCCATCCTTGTCATTCCCACTGAAAGGTTCCAAAGTCTTCGGCGTATACACTTTGAACAATACCGTTGGTGGGTGAGATTTCGGCATCCATGAGTAACCGGCTTTGAACTCGTGTGGAATACCTGCTCTTGTCAAAACTGTTGAGGTTGTGGATGAAGAGTCCGTGGAGGGAGAGGCAGGGCGTTTGGTGACAGAAGGGAAGAGGATACGTTGGACAGAGTAGAGGATGTATATGAAGAGAGCAGTGTTAACGGGTGTGCCAAGATCTGAGGGCATGTTGGCTGTGGATTACTGTTGCAAGTTGAGGAAAAGCAAGGAGATGGTGACAATGGATGCTGACGTGAATGACGCAGCGTATGCGAACCCGGTGTCACGCTTAGTGTTACTCGACCCGTAACGTCCATTCGGTTGCTCATCCTGCTACATCCGCTTAAAGTCGCATGATTAATTGTCTTGTCTGGGCCGAAACAAACCTTGGTATTTGTTTCCAGGCTTTACCTTGGAGAAGTTGAACAGCGACTCAATTATAGCATTACTTGACAACTGTGTAGCTATTGCCATTGGAGGGAAGACGAGTAAGTTAAAAAGTAAGTGAATTTTCGAAAGTGTCTCCATAGGAAGCTGTTATAGATATTTTACGATAACAGTTTCTTCGTCGAAAACGGCCGAATCAGCGAGTCTGGAACACATAACGAACTGCTGGCTCTACATGGCAACTACTGTGACCATAGTATACAACTACAAAGCTGATATTTCAATAAACCGACTGGATCTCTCGTTTATATACTACATTACACCCCTTCTGGCTTCACATCAAGCACGGACGTTTTCGGCGAGTTCTGTAGCCTAAGGGTGTGGTTGGTGGCATCGTCCTTGTTGCTGAAATAATCAACGCCTCGAGCAACTTGGTAAATAATCACCAAGGCTGCAATTGCCTAGTTGAATGTTTAGTACTTCTACCCTATGAAGTGGACAACTGAACAGCCCTACCTGGATTTGAGCCCACATTTGTAACGGAACAAATAGAACGGGAGAGCGGAGCACAACAGGTGCAAGAGACAGCGCGTCTGAAAGAACGATTAAGCTGGCAGACTCCACGAGGATCGTCATCAAGTTAAGATACGGCCTTCCTAACTCCTCGCCACATGCTCTTGTTAACATGTTCTTATGGTGAAGGAGGAGCAGTACAAGACTTGAACTGATTATCAAGTTCAAGAAAAGTGAGCTCCCCACAATAATTCCGAGAAGGACCTCGGTCAAAGCCCGGGAAAAGTTGTGGTTAGAGAGTGCTATAATTCCTATGGCTTAATTTATTATTTCAGTTATCTGCGAGCCTCTGAAAGTGGCCGTTTACCTATCATTCCAATGTATGTTGTGAGAGGCACTAGCCATGCCAAGAGCCACCTCCTTTTTAGACTAGCAGCAATCGCATAGCAGCGCCACACCTGATATTAGTATGAATTAGTCATTGTTTGTATGCGTAGCTCAAGCATACGAACAAGGAGTCCGTCTGTTACTAAACTCATGGCCAGGGAAGTGCCAAATAGCCCGGGAAGGTAGGGGCGCTCCAGAAAACTAATGGCTCTGCAGCCACCAAGTTGAGCTGCAGTCACAACTATAGTGCCCCATACCTGGGCCATAGTCCCAATGATAACCGTAACCACGACCCAAATCATTAAACCAGTTCGCAGACGTGGTGTTTGTCTCCGGCTGGTTGATGACGCAGCGCATTAAAGGAGAGGAATCCAAGGAATACCATGATTCCATAGCAGATACCCGAGGTATTTGACCCAATAATCAAGCTTGTGTCTAAAGCTGGGGTAGAAAACGGGCAGGGCAGATCCCCGTTCAAGAGTGTATCGGACATGATACTGTTCGGGATGGGAGTAGATTAGTTTGAAGATGTATGTATAAGGATTATTTATGCTTAATCTTGCGACTCTGCTTCGTAGCTACGGTGAGTATATCACGCCTGCCATCGAACATGTCAATTGTTGCAATCAATTGGAGTCGTAATCCTTACCCTCTTGAGCGATGTCAATGACCGCGTGATTTTATGGGAAAAAGCATGTTCGAATCTGCACATGGCCACTGAGTAGAACAGTGTAAGACTCACCATAAACTACCTACCCACCTAGATTTCTTTGTGTAGCAGAATTGTTGACTCGCTAGCTCCACATCGCTTTTGTGCGGTAGGTTTAGGCTCAGGTATAGTTGGCAATAAATATTAATAATCTGTCAGGTGAGTCATGACATTCTGGGCCAGTCGTTAGAATCGACAATTGATTCTGACTTCGATTCCCAAGTCGTTTCTCACGTTCAAACTCTTCGACTCTGACCGTCCCTCTTTGGCTGCCCCATTAAACATACATATTTCCAATAAACTCTGTTGTATCGCCTAATCCCTCATTGAGTCGAAATTCAGCGCTCTATTTATCCTCTCCCGTTCTTGTTACCATGGCCAAACCAAAAGCAAAGACGCATGAACCCGATTCTGGGAAAACAAGGCTGTGAGAAAGGACTTCCCCCGTTGTAGATCTCTGCTTGTTGCCGACGAGGATACTAGGACAAGTCGTCTATACGCGTGAGATTTGCAAGCATAGCTTTATGGCAATTGATCGAAGCGTGATTCCATAGATAGGTTAATTTATCTGGCTTCGTGGAATAGAAGCATGGCCCACTTGGTCCGATGATTGTGGCAATATGTAGTTCGAGCCCCGATTCGAAAACCCCTCCACAATGCTCCAAATCTTCCTCAATGCCGCAGTAGAGACCGCAAGTGATTTGAAGTTGAAAGTGGGAGTGAAGTTGGGTGCGAAAGAGTGTCCGCGGCGTTGGTAGAGATGGAGCTGAGGGGGAGGGAAGACGCACTGGGGAGGCTGGGTTTTGTTTGTACTCAAAGTCAGAATCGTTTTCATTGAAAGAAAATATGTTGAAGTACGTCGGCTCCACCTGAGCTTGCTGTGCCACTTCGTCCCAACCCATCCTTACACCCAGCCCATAAACAGCAACCTGTTCGTTACGAAACTGCTAGTTGACAGATGCTCAAGTCGTCGAGGGTAACGTGTTTTTAGCGTGGGCAACTCACGTCGAGTGTGGAAGCATGGAGGGTTCACCCACACTTGATGTCTAATCCGGCGCTCAGACAGATTATAAGCTGAAGCTCTCGACCGTGGAAGGCAAACCACTATCTCTCCGATCCTATACTGGAATAGTGATCAGAGTGGGACTGTTTTTAAAAAACTGCACATGTTAGTATCAGCGTGTCCATTTGAGGTAGCACTGGATTAAGAGATAGAACAGTAGATTTAAGAGATAGAACAGTAGATTTAAGAGATAGAACAGGAGCAACAGAACCTCACTCACCTTCATACTTCCCAGCATCTTTTTCGTGCTCCATCACGCCACGCTTGCGGATGATGACCCACGCTCGGCATACTACAAGGAGTTACTCGTACGAATCGCGCATTGAGTTCCTATGATATATGAGTGATTTCACTGAGCCATGATTGTGGGTGGCTCACCACTCATGCTAATTCTTTGCCACTGCGCCAGGACATGGAACAGAAGTGGGTTGTTCTTACTTGTGGTCGGATGGCCCCTCATATCCAGCTGTTAGGGGCTGGTATCCAAATGTAAGCGGCAGCAGTGGCTCGGAGAGCAGATGTTGGCTCATTGAATGTGCATGAGTAGAGACCGGAGACGATGTCATCTTTGCAAAGACGGAGGTTCGAACTGTAAGGTGGCTACGTCATGATGCCAGTAATAGTGTAGCGGTATGCGTGTAACTAGTATCGAGAAATAGAAAATTGCTCAGAGAAGACCATGAGTGACGATGGTATAGACCCACTACAATGGTGGGAGAGGGTGTCTAGCACCACGAGCACCCCTACCTACGACCGGATGTACATGGTGAGATGAATTCGAAATGTTCCCGTAGAGTACGAGATATCACATGATCACAATTCCCATGATCCGCCATCTATTTGCTACGCCGAACCCTTTCCAAGTTCCAACTTCGCTCGCACAGCTCATGCTCAGTCTAGGGCCCAATCTGCTTTCAGTTCACGCCAGTTCCTCTCCCAACTCACGCTCAGCCCGCGTTAGAACCCTTCGAAATCCAAACTTACCCTTGGCCCACGTTTAGCGCGCTCATGTCGCGATAGGTATAGAACCACCTCACGTTCAAAGCATTCTTGGTTCATAATCAGTCGCGCTCGATCTACGCTCCAATGGAGGCTTCTCGCCCATTGCGCCCGACTACGCTTGCGTTATTATTATTCTAAGCTAACGCTAGATTCTATATGCCCTAATTGTCGATAGTGGCCATGGAGTGTCAAGATATCGTATCACCTCTACCGTTACTTCGATCTCGAGGAATATGAGCTCCTCGATGGGAACTGGCAATCCGCTTATCAGACACAAGATACGTCTGAGTGGAACTGTTGGGATTGAGACCTTGTATCTAGCTGTCTCGAAACCTTTTCCTGCTGGAGAAGACCCAAAGATATCACGGAATAATTCCGAGATTTTCCTGGTGTAACGCGGGAAAGACGAAACAGCATGCAGCCATTGGAGGAAAGAACAGCATCGGCATCTTCATCGTTAAAATTTGGGCTTGACCTCTTCGATTTCTTCGAGGATTGACATTATGACTTTCTAGCATATCCAGTTTCAGGGTATATAAATTGCTGGCGGTGATACTCTGCGATATGATAGGATTAATAACGTATGTGTAGGCTGTGCAGCAACTTAGAGACGACCGACCACGCAGAGTGGGAATCGGTTGGACCAGCGAACCTATGCTACGCTCATGGAACGGAATAAATCTTATAGGTAAGGGAGTATGGTGACACTCGTGTCCTCCTTCTGATTCCCCCTCGATAAACCGACTGGATCTCTTATTTATGCTTATACTAAAGACAAACCAATAGTATATTACATTTACACTCCTTCTGGCTTCACATCAAGAACGGACGTTTGTGGCGAGCTCTGTAGCCGGACGGTATGGCTGGTGACATTATCTTTGCTGCTGAAATAATCAATGCCTCGAGCAACTTGGTAGATAATCACCAGGGCTGCAATTGCCTAGTCCGATATTTAGTTTTTTTTACCTTGTCGACTGAACGGCTGAGCAGCCCTACCTGTATTTGAGCCCATGTTTGCAACGGAATAAATAAAATGGTAGAGCGAAGGGTGATGGCTGCAAGAGACAACGCATCGGAAAGGATGATCAAGCTGGCAGACTCGACGAGGATTGTTATCAAGTTAAGATACGGCTTTCCTGACTCCTCGCCACATGCTCTTGTTAACATGTTCTTATGGTGAAGGAGGAGCAGTACAATGCTCGAACTGATTGTCACGTTCAGTAAAAGCGAGATTCCGACAATAATTCCGAAAAGGATCTCGGCCAAAGTAAGAGTAGAGTTGTATTTGGAGAGCCCTGCAATCCATACACCTTAAAACATAACTTCAGTTATCTGCGAGTCTCGGAATGTGTCCATTTACCTATCATTACAATGTATATTGTGAGAGGCACTAGCCATGCCAAGAGCCACCTCCTTTTAGACCAGCAGCAATCGCATAGCAGCGCCACACCTGTAATCGATATAAATCAGTCACTGTTTGTATATGTGGCTCGAATGCACGAACAAGGAGTCCGTCCGTTATGAAATTCATGATCAGCCAAGTACTATATAGTCCGGGGAGGTAAGGGCGGTCCAGGAAGCTAATGCCTGCACAACCACCAAGTAGAATTGCAGTCAAAGTCGCAATGTCCCACGCTTGGAACAAAGTGCCAATGATAATCGTAATCAAAACCCAGCTCATTAAACCAATTCGCGTACGTGGCGTTTGCCGCTGGGCCGTTTGGCAACGCAACACAATAAAGCAGCGAAGTCCGAGGAATACCATGATTCCATAACAGAGACTGGAGAGATTTGACCCAATAATCAAGCTTGTCTCTGCAGCCGGCGTGGAAAGTGGGCAGGGAGGCAGATCTCCGTTCAGGAGCGCATCGGACATACTGTTCGGGATGGGGTAAACAAGTGAAGATGCGTGTGCACGGATTATTTATGCTTAATCTTGCAGCTCTTCTTGGTAGCTACGGTGTATCACATCTGCTGTTAACATATCGATTGTTGCAATCAATTGTTGTAAATCTCACCTTCGCCAGTGATATCGATATCCTTTTGAAATTTTATGAGAAAACTCATGTTCGAACCTGGGTGGCAGCTGGAACGATATCAGGCTCACCACAGGCTGTCTACCAACAAAGAATCATTTGTGGAGCAGAACTGTCAATTCGCTAGCTCCACAAAGTTGCTCTTGTGTAGTAGGCTTAGAATCAGGCATGATTGGTGATCATCTGTCAGATGAATCACGGTACACTTAGGGGAAGCCGGAGTTATATTAGAATCAACGATCGATTCTGGCTGTCCCTCCTTGGTTGTCCCAATAGTTCCAATTAATTACGTCGTCTAATCCCTCACTGAGTTAAAATTCACCGCTATGTACTTCACCCTCTCCCGTCCCTGTTACCATGACCAAACTAATCAAAAAGTCATATGAACCCGATTCTGGGCATACATGGCTGTGAGAAATGACTTCAGGATTAAGGTTCCAAATCGGCCCACGATTCTAATAACTGACTTCCCCTGTTATAGATCACTATTTGTTGCCCCTTCAACGGACGGGCTGTCTATACGTGCGAGACCTACAAGCCTCTAGTATATCTTTGTGGCAATTGATCAAAGCGTGGTTCCATAGAGGGATTAATTTCTCTGGCTTCGCAGAATAGAAGACTTGGCCTGATGATTGCGGCTGTGTGTAGCTCGAGCCCCTATTCAAAAATACAAATCTTTCAGCAACTCCTCGCCACAATACTCCTGATCTTGATCGACTTCCGGAGTATCAAGATATCTCCTCACTGCGTCTACCGTAGGTTCGATTTCAAAGGATAATAATCTCTAATAACTCGTTGATCAGACACAAGACACATTTGAGTGGTACTATCAGGATTGTGACCTTGCATTCAGCTGTACCGGAATATGTTCCTGCTGAAAAATACTCAGCGATATTGCCGGAGTATCTCAAGAATTTTGTAGCAGGACGCCGGGAAGATGAAACAAAATGTGGCCATCAGAGGAAAGACTCAGCAACTTGATAAATAATCAACGAGGATATAATCGCCTAGCTAAATATTCAGCAGCCCGACTCGGTCAATTGAACAACTGAGCTATCCATACTGCCATTTTTGAGAGTATATCTGCAAAGGAATGTACAGGGTGGGTGGGGAGGTACAAAATACCTGGTTATGCCAATAAACGACGGATTTAGAATTGCTTACATAATCAGCTATGTTCTGAGTGCGTCATTTCGTTTGTTACAGTAAGAGCTGTTCATCAGGTCGGCCTGCTCCTCCCTCCTTCCTTTCTCTTTCTTGTCCTCTCGCAGCTTGCCTAATCTATTTGCTCATTTTTGGATCACTTCGACCATCAGTACTCTTTCACGGAGGCTCAAGTACCTACTACTCACTAATGCCTGACCCGGCTTCTACAACTTCAGCACCTTCAGAGGGACTGCACAAAATTTGGAAGCCATTGAGACCGCAATATCATTAAACAAGTACAGCTTCTATGAGCACACCAAGAATTTACCCGGATTATGCTCCTGTGATGTCTCAGCCCCAATACTGCAGAGTTTGGAGGAGGTGGCCTTATCAACACGAGAGAAATGAGTCAATAGGACAACACCATAGTCTCGAATCGTATATAAACTTGCAGTTCTCCTTACTCT